>JAODVP010173737.1:4026-15105 GCA_025400035.1 Tetradonia laticeps
AAAGTTTTGGAAGTTTTGAAAGAATTGGTAGTTTCGGAAGTTTTAGTAGCTTTGGAAGTTTTGAAAGTTTTGAAAGTTTTGGAAGTTTGAAAGATTTGGTAGTTTCGGAAGTTTTAGTAGCTTTGGAAGTTTTGAAAGTTTCGGAAGTTTTTGAATTTTTGGAAATATAAAAAATTTTGGAAGTTTTGGAAGCTTTGGTAGTTTCGATAGTTTTGGAAGTTTTTGTAGTTCTGGAAGTTTTGGAATTTTTTGAATTTTTGGAAATTTTGTTAGATATGGTAGTTTCGGAAGTTTTAGTAGTTGTGGAAGTTTTGGAAGTTTTGGAAATTTGGGAAATTTTGTTAGATTTGGTAGTTTGGGAAGATTTAGTAGCTTTGGATTATTTGGTAGTTTCGAAAGTTTTGGAAGTTTTAAAAATTTTGGAATTTTTGGAATTTTTTAATACATTTTATGGAAATTTGTAAGATTTGGTAGTTTTGGAAGGTTTGAAAATTTTCAAGGTTTTTGAAATTCAGGAAGATTTGATAATTCCGGAAATTTTGGTAGCTTTGAAAGTTTTGAAAATTTCGGAATTTTTTGAATTTTTTGAAGTTTTGGAGGTTTTGAAAGTTTTGGAAGAGTAGGTAATTTCGGAAGTTTTTGAACTTTTGGGATTTTTAGAAATTTTGAAAGTTTCCGATATTGAAGTTTGATATTTTGAAGTTTTAGCATTTTTGAGATATTTGAAGGTTTTGAAAATATTAAAACCTTTAAAATGGTTAAAATATGTAAATAGGTCTCCAACTATTTGAAGCTTTTTGAAGTTTTAAACTTTTTGAAGTTATTGCACATTGTGAAGCATATAAAGTTGATTGCAGATAACTAACTACATATATATTTATTTTAGTTTTGCAATCATGACGGAGTAAATGAGTAAATTTTCTTTCAACGACACGAAACTACATACATGTATGTATATTATTCGCTGCTTTTTAAGTTTAAAAAAAAGTTAATAACATTTTTACGCTTTTATTGTAGTTAATAACCGCATACATATTTATTTTATTATTGCAATCACGAGTAAGTGAGTAAATTTTCTTTTAACGACACGAAAATATTTTATTCGTACGCGGCGATTCGATTCTTTTTATATTATTATGCACGGACTGTACGGAGTATTACTCGAATGGCGTATTGCGTTTCGTTTGGCCGTAGCTCGCCGGTGGTCATAACGGTTGAGGTTATGTAAACAAATCAGCCATCAAGCGGCAAGGCATTGTGTCGATCGCATTCTTACGTTCAATAAAACATGTCGCTACGCAAACCGCGTCTGATTCAACACACAATGCGCAGATGATTTAAGTTTCCTCTTGATCAACGCCATACGCATTCGCAGTTCGCCGAACGTGCGCTGTTATTTTTATTGCGAATATTTATTTATTATGGATTTAAATCTCAATAAATATATAAATAAATATGTGCATAAATGACTAGAAACCCACGCAAAATTACGAATTATTGGCGTATTTACGATATAATTTTCTAAATTGTTTTTTGAAATTCGTTTTTTATTGAACCTAATTTAAATAAAGTCAATTGCATTTTTATTGTGTTCGAGAGTAAAAATTGCGCTGAATTCATAGGTAGTTTTTGTTTTCAGTATTATAATTAACTTTAAAAAATTCTACAAAATTCCATAACTTCAAAAACCTTCAAAACTTCCATAACTTCCAAAAATCTACTTCGAAGTATGCAGTTCCAAAAACTTCACAAAATTTTTTGGTTCTTCAAAAATTAACTTCAAAAACTTCCAAAACTTAAAAAACTTCCAGAACTTCCAAAAATCTACTTCCAAGTATGCACTTCCAAAAATTTACAAATTTTTTTGTCTCTTCAAAAATTAACTTCAAAAACTTCATAAACTTCAATAACTTCGAAAACTTCAAAAACTTCGAAAACTTCAAAAACTTCAAAAACTTCAAAAACTCAAAAATAAAGAACAAAAGAAAAGCTAAACGAATATTAATCACAAAGAATTACAATAAATATAACCATGGTGACGTTAAAACATTGAACAAAAATAATTTTTTCTCTGGAATTTAACAGTAACTCATTAACTGATTGTGAGAAATACATATAAGCACGAGTATATTACTATGTAATGTACTCTCCGCTTCGGCCGTCATCGGCTGCACACGGACGCCGGCCGCCATTAAAATATTGACCTATTGACACTCGCCGAGACTTTGCTCCCTCTCGCCGCACATGCGACGCTCGCGCTTATCGATAAGGCGTAAATATTTTTTCCATCGCCACGATCTCCACTGTCGTCCTCACACGCTCGCACACACACACCGATAAGTTTGCGCAGCGCGCTGATTCCATGCGCAAGAAGCCGTGTTATCAAAATGGCGGCGATTAACCCGCTGGAAATAGCTGCGCATCGGCGATAATGGCGCGATTCGCAACATGGAAGCAGTTCGTGTAGTACGCGGCGCGCTATCGTTTCGTCAATATTAAGCGTACAAATATCTAGTGAAAGCGATGTGATAATGCGCGACAAGTTCGAGATTACTTCCCCAAAGTCATGCGTTGTTTATTGTCGCTGCGGCTATCAGTCATAGATGCAGACTTGGAATGTGTGCGATTGCTTTTATCTATCGTAGATAAATTATCTAAGCTTCTGTTTGTTTCTTTTTTTCGGTTTAGGTATATACATATCTATTATTTAATTTTTGATATAGATTATATATTATAAATATCTTGATTGATATTGTTTGATTTTGTATGTTGTTATGCTTAATTTATACGCGATTTCATTTATTTTCAGTTGTACTTAAGTGCATTTTAAGTCAAGTCTACCTGGCGTGTAAAAGGCGTGTTCTTAACCCGTTCCTCGACTCTGATTGCACAAGCAACTATCTCTTCGAGTCGTCTTTGCTGACTTTGACTTAAGTTAAGCTACTAGCAGCCAAGAACACGCCCATTGGCGTGGACAGAATTAAAATTACAAATTTACACAGCTGTACGTAGAAACTATTGTATATACGAGTGAGACAAAGTATTATGTATATTTGCGGCTCGCCTGTTCGACCACAGTGCACAGTTAATTAAAAATATGCAGCCAAACCGCGATAGTCGCCATGGCAACTCATTCCAATTATAATTAGCATCGCCGTGTATGACGCTCGTTAATATGCATATAATTTAATCGAACATAACATAAGCTAACCTAACTTATATGTGGTGTAACCTAACTTCTCCAAATATCATTTAAAAGGTTTTTTCAATGTTAATATTTTGAGACAATTTTTGAAAACTGTTTATCATCGCTTTTTTAAAGTCTAAAAATTTGATTTTTTTAGGATAACTGCTTTAACCATCTGTCTACATCGTAGAAAAATTTCAGATTTTTTACTATACAAAAAAACCAAAAACAATGCTATTTTCCAAAACATGTTTTTCGTCCCAATTCCCCATTCATGGACCACCTAACTAAATCAGTTGAATTTAAAGGAAATCAATGAAATTAATTTTTTTATTGATAAAATAAACGTTGTTGCTGTTTTTACTATAAGCAAATATTTTAAAACATTTTTATCGAAGGCTCAACGCGGCGAGAACTCTGCTTATTCGACAGACAACCTTGAGTTAGTCTTGCCAGTGGTCCTAACACCCCGAATATGAATTATAGAAGATACAACTCATATCTCATGAAAGGAACTGATAACATGCTTAAATTCTCTTGACACGGCATCAGACCCTAAACTACATTGGTCATTCAAGCTCCACCGCTTTATTTTATACGACGCGCAAAAATAAATATTGAGGCTCCGAAACGCATGCGTCGTTTTTGTTTATTGTCTAGCTATCACAATAATGATCCAAATTCGCTCAAATTTGTGTGCGGGCATAAAATACCGTTCTGCAAGGCTATGAATGTTTTCAAACCAACCAGGTGAAGGAAACGAAGGATATAGCGACTGGCCCACTTTCCCGTATGTCCGCGTTCGCCCATCTTACTCTATACAAATTTAATCCATGGTTTTGTAGAATTATAATTGCATTTAACCGTAATATAATCATTTTTTGTAGACCAAAAACCAAAATCCGTTACAATTTTACATGAAGATTGAAGGGATAAGAAATTGTTACCAACAACTCCTAAGATATTTAAAATTGGTTAAAATGTGTTAAAATTAAGTTCAAAGTAAATGATAACCTACCCTAACCTAGTTATGGTCTAACCTAACCTCTTCAAGTATAACTTAAACTATTTAAAATGAGCTAAAACTACATAAAATTGAGTTTAAAGTGAGTATAATGCCAATGCTTGCATAGGGTTGGCTTAATATAGCATAGCATAACCTAACATATTCGTGGTATAACCTAACCTCTCCAAATATAACTTAAACTATTGAAAATCAGTTAAAATTCAGTTTAAAGTGAATAATAACCTAACCTGATATATTCATTGTGGTTTTAAACAAGTTATAAGTATATAAAAGTGAGTTTAAAGTGAGCTGTAACCTAACTTCTCCAAATATAACTCAAACTATATAAAATGATTTAAAACGACCATAAACTACGTTTAAAGTGAGTTTAAAGCTAGTGTAAAGCTAGACGGTTTGTTTAATATAACGTAACATAACCTATTCTAATCGTGGTGTAACCTAACCACTCCAAAAGGTTATATTTGGAGAGGTTAGGTCACATACTATTTAAAATGAGTTAAAATGACTTAGAAGTGAGTTTAAAGTGTGTAATAACCTAACCAAACCTATTTGTATTGCAATTTAATACGTATTAAGTATTGCAAATAAGTTAAAATGAGTTAAAAGTGAATTTAAACTAACTTACAAAAGCTAGCGCTTCCATACGGTTTCTTTAATCTAATCTAACCTAACCTTTTCCAATATAGTTTATACTATCCAAAAAGAGTTAAAATTAGTTAAAAGTGATTTGAACCTAACTTAACCTATGCTAAATTATTTACAGTATAACGCAACCTCTCCAAATATACCGTAAACCATTTAAACTGAGCTAAAAATGAATTTAAAGTGACTTCAAAGTCAGTGCTGACATATGCTTTGTTTAATCTAATATAACTTAACCTAACCTATTTGCGGTGTAACTTGGTGTTACCTAACGTCTCCACCTATTTATAATAAGCTAAAATGAGTTAAAAGTGAGTTTAAAGTGAGTTTAAACTGGGTTTAAAACTACTGCTTGCATACGTTTTAATTAATCTAACACAACCTAACCTAAGGTAACCTAACATAACATATTCGCAGTCTAAACTATTTAAAGTGAGCTAAAATGAGTTAAAATTGAATTTAAAGTGAGTTTTTAATCAAATATAACCTAAGCTATCAAACCTCTCCTAATATAACGCAAACCATATAAAATTAGATAAAAATGACTTTAAAGGAACTTTAAAGCCAGTACTGATACAAAGTTTGTTTAAAACAACCTAACCTAACATAATCTATTAGTAGTGAAACGTGGTGTAACCTAATCTCTGTGTGTTAAATTCCTTAAAATGAATTTGAAGGACTTAAAAGTGAGTTCAAAGCCAGTACTTGCATGCACTTTAATTAATCTAACAAAACCCAACCTAACCTAACCTATTTGTGGTGTAAACTCTTTAAAATGACCAGAAATTAGTTAAAATCTATTTTAAAGTCAGTAAAAACCTAACCTAGCCAATTTTTGTTATAACCTAACCTCTACAACTATAATTTAAGTCCTTTACAATGAGTTAAAATAAGTTTAAAGTGAGTTTAAAGCTAGAGCTTGCATACGGTTTAATTAATCTAACACAACCCAACCTAACCTAACATATTAGTGGTGTAAACTCTTTAAAATGACCAGAAATGAGTTAAAATCTATTTTAAAGTCAGTAATCACCTAACCTAGCCAATTTTTGGTATAACCTAACCTCTCCAACTATAATTTTAGTCATTTCCAATAAGTTAAAATAAGTTTAAGGTGAGTTTAAAGCCACAGCTTGCATACAATTTAATTAATGTAACAAAACCCAACCTAACCTAAGCTATTTGTGGTGTAAACTCTTTAAAATGACCAGAAATGAGTTAAAATCTATGTTAAAGTCAGTAACAACCTAACCTAGCCAATTTTTGGTATAACCTAACCTCTACAACTATAATTTAAGTCATTTACAATGAGTTAAAATAAGTTTAAAGTGAGTTTAAAGCCAGAGCTTGCATACGGTTGGCGAGTTCGACGGTTTCCTGACCTCAATAATGCACAACAATCGCCGTGGTTTTCCGCGTCGATTTTCCACGCTGCGGCGGAACGCACAGCGTGGGTACCCACTCACACACACAGCGGCGGCCATTTTGTGCGCGCGACATTAGCGTGCCCTCGACGCGGACTCCGAAATTAATTGTAATTTATTCCCAGCCACTGATCGACTTATTTCAATGCTTCGATGCTTCGACGCTTCGCCGCCCGTTCGAACAAATTGTGAGCGAAGCGAACCGAAGCCAATGACGCACATTAGAATCACTAATCACTAACGAAACGAATGTATGCGCTGCGCACTTTTCCATATTCACTTATTTTCGCCTCTTGAAATTTTCCAGCACACACTTGCATAGATTAACATAAGTAGGCGTCGCTTATGCCACGACAATTTATTTGTGTTTAGTTTTACGTAGGTGTATGTAGCTCTAAGTTTCCTTTTGGGGGTTTTTCAGCTGTAGGTTAGGACATATAGAGTAGGTTAGGTGAATTACGTAGGTAAGGTCGGCCGTGTCGGTTTCGATAATTGCGAAAATGGAAAAAGTGTCTCGCGTGGTGCGGCCGCTTCGACCTGGCGAAAATCCGCCTGCAACTAATTGTGAAGGAAAACACGGCGCACACAGGCGGCGGGAACCTACGATAATATAATCTATGTATATAAAACTTATCTACTCACCATACGTTCTTTGATAATCGGGTTTCGTAGCCATGTTATCGGTGCGCGCGACGGGCTGGCTCGGCGGCTCGGGTGTGCGCGGTCGGCGGCAACGTATGCGATAAGTAACGTCGTCGGCGTCCCCGTCTCGGCGACGTAACCGCACTCGCGGCCGCGGCCTTATCGCGACGAGCGTTGACGCGCGAAACGGCCAAATTTCAAAATTAAGTCCGCACTTAAGTCAACTTAAATCGAGTTATGGCTTAAGGCACGGAGGTAAACATACAGCACGAGAAGTTATCAGGATTATTATCGGGATGATCAGTTTATCACTCACGCACACACAGCCACTGGTTATCTGTTGGGTACTGGTTGGTTGGAGGTAGAGGACGCGACTAAGGAAGACTGGTCCTCGTCCACGTTGGCGCGTTCGCGTTTCGGGAATGTCGCCGATTCAAATGTGGGCGCGCGAGCGGGGAGCGCGTGCTCTTCGGCGCCGAGCCAGCACGAAGCGAATGCCGCGAGCTTATTACACTCGCGTCGTGGGCCGCCCGCGATGGGAGTCGTGGACGTGGTGATGAGCGCGGATGTGCAATTGGCGGCGCTGATTGGACGCAGACTTGGCGTGGATGACTCAACCCATCCGAAACTTGTGGACTTCCATTTACTAACTATGTGTGGTCATATTCTAACCTCGGCTTAACCTCAAACTTTACTCGCTTTACTCGCTAGCGCCTAAAAGTCACTTAAACCTTCGAATTTTCGACTGTGCTTCGGTAAACTTTCAACTCTCAACTTTCAACTTTAAACTTTACACTTTATTTAGGCTTGCTAGTTACTAGCTCTATGCTGAAGTTAATTTCATGAAATTTATTTGCTGTCTATTAGAAGTGAGTCTATTTACTCAGTAATAAAGCAACATAATTTTCTCATTTTATTCATGCTATGAACAGAGCTCCAGACCGTTATCAGCACGTTGCGACCCATAGACCAGCGCAAACAATTCATCGCGCGCTGTTCAAATATGAGCTGCAGGCGTGGGGCCTGAAGAAATTGAGGCAGCAGCGCAAGAGTCAACAAACGTGCAACAAACGCGTTTTGTTCTTGGTGCTTTGAGCTATGCAGAACTATGCAGGTGTAAGGAGGGACAATATGCAGTTATATTGTACCTACGATTGGAGTGCGGATGCAAATGCTGTGCTTTACTATGTTAGGAACATTTTTATCTGTTGGGGACATTTTTATGATGGATTTTATTTGGATTGTTCAAACAAGAGCGGAGTTGGTGTTCTTTTTATTGTTACATATTTTGGAGGTGATTTTAGGATGATAGGGCTGAGCCCTACTTGAAATTATTTAAGCCCTACTATAAAATAACAATTCTTAAATTTGTAATTGTTGCCCTATATCAGAAAACCTATGCCCTACTTACAGATCTTCTATGTTTTCTTAATGAGCGAGATTCGTCAACGATTTTGAAATTGCGATATTTGTCCGAGCGAGATACGGACACGACACCGAAGTAGTAAATTATACAAACGAAGGTTTATGAAAATTATGCTACTTTTAACTACAATTCTATGTGATAGTTACTATTATTAGATATATGAAATGATGCGCCATATTGCCCCATACACCATATCAGGGTACCTCTCGTGAAATTTGTTGAGACGAATAATATTCAAAAACATTAGGGTTTTGAAGACATTATTTTTAGAACTGCTACCAATTTAGTTAATTATATTCAATTTTATGAGTGCAAATATTCCTCAATAATTCTTGGGACTCGAACCCAGATCCCTGAGTTTCCGGCTCAGTGTCCTACCAAGTTCGAGTCCCAGTTACCGCATATCTTTTCATCATTGGTAAGTAAAGTGCACTTAATTAATATTACTAATTGAAATTTCATTAATTATAATGTTAAAAAGAAACATCCAAATTGTTAACATATAACTTTATTTGTGATTCAATTTTACAAGTAGGAAGATTCCTAAGCGATTCCTTCCTAACTGCGGCATATTACCCAACTTTCTCCAGACCATCTAATGAATACAGAAATATAGAAACATTATTAAAATCAAGTAAAATTAATTCCAAATATTGCTGTGCCAATATGTACTATTTTTAGTCCCCAAAATTGAGACGTAAATTTGGAGTACTTCTCGCCTTCAGCCTAGGAAGCTCAAACTTTCAGGAAACCTCGGGACAACAGTACAATGCAATTATCCGTTGAGTGCAGACCGATTGGTCCTCTAGTTTGCCAGCAATTACAGAAAAACTCTGCAATGTAGAACGCCAATACCGAGTCGTTGCCTAGCAACGAATACTTTATTGATTTTCAGTGGTTACGATGTTCGTTTATTATGGCGGTAAAAAAACTGACTAAATGCAAGTACATATAATTTTTTGGCCAAAAGTAGAATAGTTACTCCATATTTGATTTTCTACCTATGCGTCATATTACCCAACTTTCCCCAATGCAGGATCATTTACATTATCAATAGATAAAAAAAATTAAAAAAATATTGTCGAAATGTTTGCGGTTTCAATATTATTTGATTCAATGGTCAATGTTTGTTTATTTTTAAATTGCATGCTTAAAGTAATTTATTATTCCGGTGTGGATTACACAAACCATTCTGAAAACATCGTAAGAAACTCGAGATTGAATGCGGTTCATTCAACAAAAGAAATATGATCACATATTACACGCAGAGCATAACTAAAAGTAAACAATAATTAAATACATACCTAAGCAGCCACGTTATTTACTTTCCCGAGTAATAGACAGATAGTTTTTCTGTCATTTACGAATATTTACACGATTTACACCATTGGCACCCTGGAACACCAACAATAAGAAATTCACAAAAACAAATATATTTTAATCTGTTCAGTACTTCATTACCTGTTGTTAAGGAAAGGCCAAAGCTCAACTTTTAATGTGTCTATTGAGTGTACATCTTCATAAATCCCAGTTTATTTACGTCTATTCATTGGGGTTGGTTACGACTTGTTATTGTTTGTTGCGGATATGTTTTGCTCGAATTCCAAACTAATTCGGTAACTACATTATTGTATTGGTGTATTCATGGTAGACTATATTGCCTATGACTGACTAGGACTGAATACACTTGTTAGACCTGTCGTTGATAGCAACACGTGCTTTCTGATAAAGGCAAAGATAAAACGTTTTGTTTTACATCAAAGATACTGTAGTAGTAAACGTTGTAAACTATACTCAAATGCCCCTATTGCAACGTCATGCAGCTTGCAATCACTCGTGGCGTCATCATCTGTGCTTGGCTTTTGATAATACCTGTTACTGATACTGCGAGTGATAAGGCACGGCAATGACGGTGACGTGGACTGTTGATTATATTTTTTAATCAGAACATTCTTCTTCTGTTTTGAATTTGTGTTGACAGTGTAAACTTTTATTTGTTTTATTAAATTTCAAAAGTTTTTTTAATCTTATTAGTGTAATTCCTTAAAATGTTATATTTTAACTAGGTAATTTATGTTGTTATTTGCCATGATTTAAGTTTCTATTAAAGTTATGATAATTTGTGACCTTCAAATTCCGTGAAGGAATTAAGCGAAAAACTTACAGTGAGAAGCAAGCTTTAGAAAATTTGTATGTTGTGCTGCATACAATAATGTTGTAAATTATTTTCTTTATTCATATTTATGAATTTTATTTATATGTATGTATGAATATAAACTATATGATATTAAATAAATAGAACAATTTATTGTTCTGTATAAACTTAATATAAGTCAATTAATTAAAATTTATTTTTAAATAAATTGTACGCGAACACAAATTATATCAGAAATAAGCATTAAAAATTACTGTTTTAATTAATTAGAAAACTTTATAGTTTTATAGTGAGAATCTATATTAATTAATTGACAGTGTAAACTTATATTTCATTAAATTTCATACGTTTTACTTTCTCAACTTATTATAGGTAGTTCCTCAATTGAGTTATATTTAAAGCAGGTAATTTCCAGTCTTATTTATTATGAATTAACTTTTCATTAAAGTTATAATAATTTGTAATCTGCGACATATAATTAATTCCGTAAATCAATGTATGAAAAAACTTGCAGTGAGAAGCAAGCTTTGGAAAGTTTGTTAGTTCTGTTGCATATAGTAACGTTGTAAAATTATT
>JAODVP010173849.1:5777-17891 GCA_025400035.1 Tetradonia laticeps
TGATTGTGAGGTTGCACGTGCATTTACAAATTTTGAAAAGAAATACTGTAAATCTTAATTAAAAATTAGCTCCCAACGAAAAAATACACTTTCAGTGCATTTCACACTCATTGTGTATAAAATTTGAGCAAAATCTGTTAAGGACGCAACATCCTTAACGATAAAATCTTATTTTAGCAACCCCTGTTTTTCAAATTCATACAAATCACGAGAATTGTACACAGATTGTTTGTAATTACTTCCTACTGACGAAGATTTTGTGTGTAATTTAACTAGACTAATAGAAATATCTCAAAACTGATTAAGGAAAATTTGTTATATTAATTAATTTCACAATATTTAAATATTTTCCTTTAATCAATTTTGTGGTGCTCTATACCAAGGAATGAAAACCTTTTGGTTGCGAGGTAGAATCCATCAATATTTGGGTTTCATAGCTATTGATCAGTAAAAATTTTACTTGTCATGAGAAGTGGACAAAG
This sequence comes from Tetradonia laticeps, assembly GCA_025400035.1. Taxonomy (NCBI): domain Eukaryota; kingdom Metazoa; phylum Arthropoda; class Insecta; order Coleoptera; family Staphylinidae; genus Tetradonia; species Tetradonia laticeps. The sequence goes on from JAODVP010173849.1 coordinate 6,260, forward strand.
TTACTAACACCTGTACTACTGGGCGCCCATGATATTGTCATAATTAGCATATTTTATGACCAGTGACCGCAATAACGAAAAAAAGGTTCATAGGTCTTTTTCACCTATAGACCTATGGTTAAAAGTTTAAATACAATACGAAGTAATTACCGATATATGTGAATGGAAGGTTACCAACCAAAGTACATAGCAAATTGGAAAACCACTCTTGTGGGATCGATTCTCGGTACATATAGGGTTTCATATGATTGAAGTTAGTAATCATGGAAGATAGAACTTGTACCTAAGGATTATAGGGTTAACAATTGTGACAAAATCATGGCCGCCGTGTACTTCACACTAGCACTAATCTCAGTAGAGATATTAGAATAGAGTGCTCTCAGAACACAACGATGAGATTACGGAAACCTTAAACCTTTAAGTAGGTAGACAAACCGCAAATAAATACTAATAGTTTTCTATTGTAACAGTAAAGAGCATAAAAAGCAACAATTACGTGACGATGGTATAAAAAAAACTTCAAGGTATAGTTGTATAACTCGAGTCTGACTACTAAATGGTATAAGGTCACATCCATCTTTTAGGATTAAGCTAAAAACACACAATTAACACGTGTTATAGAAACATCTATTTCTTATTTTAACTACATGTGTATATTGTATAATAGATATTTCTATGACACGTGTTAATGCGCGTTAACAGCGCTGAGTACCGAACTCTATTCCTACAACTCTCTTATAACTCTCACCCAAATGCGTGTTTATCATTTGATTGGGTTGAGTTTCATTGTTTAAATGGACTTAGTAAGCATACAATGTACAATACTAGCCTAGCACGTGCCACACGTAGAATATCATGAATTTTGCTCATTTTTACACACGTACAAATCAATTTCTCTTATATGTATACTTGAGGGCCAGTCAGAATGTGGGAACATAGCAATATCATAAAGCTAGGCGTAGATAATTGTGTTAACTGTTAAGTTTATTGACATGACACAACGATACATTCGGATGTGCACTACGTGGCGATGTATGAGCACAATTTTTATATGAAAGGGAAGGAAGAAATAACGCAATGTACCTGTCCCTTATGTTGTTACAAGCTTGTTGTTTTCCAGCTTAGAAAGTGCCCTTATTTCTTGTTATAATTTGAACGAAGGAACGATTTTAATAATTGCAAAGCAACAAGGTTATCAAAACTAGTAAACTAGTTGTAAACATTCATGTGTGTCAAACTCCCAACTTCCATCAATGTATAAAGCGAAGGTAGTTAGTGAAGCAGCTTGGCAACTTCTCCGTCAGCCGCGACAGCTAATGCATCAGCTCCATCATGATCCTGGAGGGCTGAATCAGCACCAAGCGACAACAACAACTCGACACAATCACAATGTCCACAACTGGAAGCGTAGTGTAACGCAGTTTGACCTTCACCATCACGTATATTAACATCAGCGCCGTGTTCAACGAGGGATTTGAGGATGTCCTTGCTCCCACGATCCGCTGCCCAGTGAAGTAGAGCCATTTTGCCGTTATCAAGGACATTCAAGTCCTGGGAATCTGGTTTTGAGTCATGGAACAGGTGTTCAACACGGAGATAATCACCGGATTTGACGGCAATGCACAAGTCATCGTCTTGTCCGATTTCATCATCGCTTTCTGGTGGTTTTTGGAGAGTAGAAACAGTGACCCAGGTTTCTTTAGCGTTAGAGGAAGCGTTTATGGAGAAGGATGGATCTAGTTTGGTAACAAGTTCGATGTATTTTTGTTTAGCTTCAGTTTGTGGCATGTTTTTCAGGGAATTCCAAGCATCCCACTTAGATTTAGCCCGGAAATCATACCAACTCGGTTTTGGGGAGTTACAGTCTCCTACGGAAGGCAATTATTAAGAGATTAGGTCGGTATATAATTATATATTTATACCTTCAATTCCTTGCTTATAGAAGCCATACAGCTTTAGCAACTGCTCATTGTCCACTCCTTGATTAACCAACTTCTGGACATGTTTAGCCGCAATATTAAAATGTTCGTCATCGTCCTGACCACCCAAATCTTCAAAATCGTCGTAATTATCCATCCTCGCTAGGTTATATACTACAGAACTATTTAAATCTAATTGATCTTCTTATATGCCCGGATTTTACGGGTTAGCAGGCTCCACTTTGATGTTGTGTCCGTCCAACAAATGATTCGATGTATTCGTGGCGCTCTCAAACGCTTCCTTGGTGCTGTAGACTACAAACCCGTAGTTCTTCGACAACCCTGTATTTTTATCAAACACCACCGATGCGTTGCTCACGTGGCCGAACTTACTGAAATATTGCTTCAAGTCCTGCGTGCCGACCGTCCACGGTACGTTTCCAATAAACAACTTCAGTGTGTGGCGTGTACCACCCGAAGCCATAATTCCTCAACGCCCGATCTCAATCAGCTGAATGCAATGATCTCCAACAAGCTTGTGAATGTCGCAGTCAGCGTTCGCTCCTAGCTCAGCAATCGAGTGTACCTGACACGTAAGCTGCCACTTACTAAGTAACGGCTCGATCGTCCAATCTGAACTGCGCTCTTGATATGTGCAGAGGAACTTCGCTCCTGGATTCAACTCTATCACATACGCAACACTTACAAGTATATCTTCGAAGATTGATGGGTCATAGAAGCAATCAGAGCCCAAGATATAGTCAATTGGTCCCAGATTTTCGAAGTTGTTTAAGAATAGTCCCCAAGTGAGGCCGATCAAGCGGATATCCTCGTCGAGCTTGAGGTTATTAAGCGCACAACTGCGCTGGATATGAGCTAGTGACTTGGGGAGCGTCGCCGAGTCGCTTAAAGTGACGTTAGCGCCACACTTGGCTGCCAAGATGCCAGGAAGAGCTGTACCTGAGCCTATTTCAAGTATATTTTTCTGGTTGATAGCTGAACGGTTTTCCCACAGGAACCACGCCAGCACAGGCGCAGAGGGCCAAGTGTAAAATGAGTAGCTGGCTTGCAACAACTGGAAAATAATGGAAAATCCTGGATTAACAAATGGTGCTTATAGATTTCAGATACCAGGATATAAGAAGCTAAGAAGACGCGTGTACTACTAGTTCAGAAGGTTATGTAAGTATATACCAGAATAATTATAGATTTAGTTGAATGTAATGTTCATTGAATACCTCAGGAATCACAATTTCCAACTTTTCTTCCTTTGTTTCACCCTTAATATTCACCTTCGATGTAAAAACAAACCGCTTCAGTTGTTCGGCAACACCATCAGTCATTTGGATGGATATTTAAATTATCCCAACTAATTTTGGCCGAAAGTTTAAGCGGTTTGAGGCAAAATATTAAAGGTTCATAGCATGTATTCGTATCACTTACATTTTTCGTAAATCTGTATAAAATTTAATGAAGTTTCCTGGTAAATATTGGAAACCGTGGAAACCGACAGGAAACGCAGGAAACCAATGGCTGCTAAGTCGGCGAACTCGGCCAATCATGCCAAACACGCTGCAACAAGAGGTCTGTCATTAAGTCTTAAGTTGTGAAATAACTCAGTATGATGAAAAATTTAGTTACGCGGAGGGAAGGTAAAAGTACCTTATGCAGTCACAATCACCATGGTGTATCATCTATTCTAAACAACCATCTTTATTCAACTACGCTATTCAGCTACGTTTCAAGATGGCGTTGACATTTCACAACCTGGAATTTAGCCTTGTTATTTGTCCTTTTTCTGAAGTTGACACTTCGGCTAAACTAGTTAGTGATCGGTAGAAATTACCATTAATTTGAACTTGTAATGAAAATTTATAAAATCAATACATGCTCACATTTGATAATGATATTCAATTAGTATTTTTAGAAAACATTAAAAAAATTCTGATAATTTAATTATATTCTGTTCTATTTTTACGTTTTAATCCTTAAAAAAACAGTGTAGTTACTTTCTTTCAAAGAAGTTACCAGATATTTAGTTACTTTGTACTAACCATGAACGCATGTTGTTGCACGTGGTTTTAGCCATTTTAGTGTTGTGCTGTTGTGCTTCTGTTTTATAGTGGTTTAATCCACTGCAATTTGGTATAATTTCGTTTAAAAATGGTAAAATTAAGGAAGCAACGCAGAAGAAAAGTATATAATCACAACCGGAATCGAAAACGTATGCGAAACAAGCAATTCAGTACGGGAAACATTAACTGGTGAGCATATTTTTACCAAATATAACCCAAAATTACACCATTACAAATTCTTTGTTAAAAATTTTCATAGTAAAGAAATTAAGAAAGCATGGGATTCAAAACAATCAATGCAGAACAACCTGAAAGAGATGGGCATCTGTTATAACCCCAATGATACCTTTAAAATCACTGTCACCAGAAAAGAGAAGCTGAAGAAAGCAAAAACTTTGAAAAGCATTGAAAATAGTGATGATGAAGATTGGATGGTTGAAGACATCTCACCAGTAACAAAACAAGGAGAACCTACTAAGTTACATGTTGTGGAATCACTTATAGAAGATGCAAATGCGCCTAGAGTGAAAATGTTTCGTCTTCCAAAGTCTCACGTAGAATTTCTCAGTGAAATGTTGACAAAACATGGTTTGGACTTCAAAGCAATGGCTAGAGACAAGAAAAACTATAATCAGGAGACATGGAAGCAACTGAGAGGTAGGGTAAAACGGTTTCAGAGCATTCCTGAACAGTATGATAAATTTTTAAGCAACGTTAACGCAGAAACTTTGGGAAAATTAAATATTCAAAGTAATCTATAAAATAAAAACGTTAAATTATTGTTAATGTGATTATGAATTTTTTCATATATTAAGAATACATACATAATTATTACAATTAAAATCTTTACAGTTCAACAAGTAAAACTCTGTATAAATACTTTGTGGTTTTAAAAATTAATAAGTTAGTTCATTATTAATTTAAGTAAGGCACACTTGGAAGACTACACAAATTAATTGCCACTCTTGTAGCGCATGAATAAAATATACAAAACGCGTAAAGTTGATTTCAAGTCCTGGTTAACAATATCTGAAATTTCATGTGATTAAAATTAATATAGCACAAAGAAAAGGAGGATAATTACCCTCAGGCCGTGCTTTAACATGTTTCGTGATGCCAACTTCTTCCATTAGCTCAAAAGCGAAGCGTACGTTGTGCACTTTCTGCTCGAAGTCCTTCGGAGTCGGGTAGAATGCATGCAAAGGCACAAAAAATCCCTCCATTAGCCCAATCAAGAAAGTCAGGTATACCCCATCCTCGAATTGAGTTTCCAGCTCTGTTACATCGAGATTGATCTTCGTGAGGTGCAAATTCACAAACGAGACAAGTGCCTTCTTCACCAGTTGCAACTGATCAGGAGCATGATCAAAAAGCGAGTCAATTGCATCGCGTTCTAAGCGCATCCCGACATCATCATAGTAAGTCGTCAGCACTTCCGTTACAGTGCGGTGTACTAGTTTGCCACCTACTTTCTTCACAATCACTACTGGTACGCTGACATGTTCCACCAGCCGCACAGGCGGACGGAAATGACGTGCAAGCGCCACCAGTAAGTGCATGATAGACACAACATTTTTCGAATGGATCGCTTCAACGTTCCATTTCTTAGACCCGGCCATTGATAAGCCGAGTACTTGGTTAAAATGCCCAAGGACAGCGTGTAGCTTTTGTTTCTGTCCTTCTTCGGACTGGGTCACTTCACGAACATCTAGTTTGTCTCCGGTTAGCTTCTCCAGTAGCTTTTGCAGTACTTGACCGTCATACAAGTCCTCCGCGAGATCCTGTACGATGATTCGCTGAGATGCGAGTTCATCATTGATCCAGTTGATTAGGACATGGACGAGTTTTATGAACAGCGGGTTGCTGTACACACTTTGATCAATCATACAACGTTCTTCGTTCTCTTCTACAGGTATGAGTATATTATATTACTTACAATTCATTATTATACAGGGCGAATAGATAGGTATACTTTCAGAGGATGATCAGGGAAGTTTTCTGAGTATTTTAATCACAGTGCGCGGCAGAGCACTGGCTAAGGCCGATAACTGCCTGGGATTTAATTACTATTTACATCTCACGGCATAAATCGTACTCTTATATCTCCGGTCCCAAATGCTTTACAGCATGCAAATTTAAAATGTACGTGATATCAAAATACATACCCAGAAAACATATATTTTATGAACAAGGTATTTGTCGCAAGGTATTACCTCTATTTTTCAAACAAATCAGTGATATACTCACCAGACTGTCTGCTAAGTTAAAATTGTGAAGGTCATTGCAAACTCACCCAAATCATAATCTTCAGGAGTTGTGGTTGGAAAATGCGGCAAACCAGGTGAATCAATTGCATGTTTTCCTTCCTCCTGTACTTCCTGTACTGTATTGAGTTAAGAAATAGCAAATTTATTAGTGTTAATAATAATTTGAGAAACATTTGTTGGTACATTAAGTTGTAAACATAACCATAAAAGGTCACGAACAGCTGCACGATGATGTCAATTATTACTAACCTTCTTTAATACGTTTCTTGCGTCCTAAAGTCCCAATCTTATCCCAGATTGACTCCTCTTTGTCTGTTTTAACCACCGCGGGTTTAGGTGACTTCGGGCTGATTGTCGCCATGTTCTTTTTAGCTAAATATATAAAACACGATTAGTTTCGTTCGTCTTATTACCATCAAATTAGTTGCAAGCGCAGCATCCGTGGGTTTGCAATACAAATACAATTCCCACCTTTTCTTAGTGTATGTGTACTATTGAACGTGGTTGTTGTTAAATAGTTTACTATCTGATTTACCTTCAATTTGGCGAATAAGTCCCACTTCCAGCACTTCACTATCCCGAGTTCTGCTGTCAGACCGTAGGTCGTAGTCTCTGTAAATCTGTTGTCTCCTTTCTGCTTCAGAAATCGCCGTTAGTTGGTCTGCTTCCACTGAGTGGGTGTAGTTTACTGCATTTACTGTGCCTGTGTCCACCTGATCCGTCCGAACAACACGATCTGTACATTCCTTACTATCAGTGCGTTCGTCTGACACATGGTGGGTTGTATATACCTTGCTCGCTTGCGGCCTTAAGTTCGACTCTGTAAACTGGGACGATGGATGCAACAGTGTATTGGAGTTATTTTCGCACCGCGCATTCGCAGTTCGTGGATTTTGCGTAGTCCAGTCGGACTGACCATGAGGTGAGACACGCCTTAACACTGTCCTATGTGGTTCAGTTCTTTCCTGCGCTTCGTTCCTAACCTTAACGTTACTAACCATCTTAACATTTTCATAATATTCACTAGATTCACTACGTTCATCGACAAGTCGACGATTTTTACCATTTTCACTTTCACAATTTATCACGTGCGCCATTTCCGTGTGCGTGTCACTTGAAGCTAGGGGCGTGACTTCTATTAAATTTGTATCCTTTCCATCGTTCACTTGGTGCCCCCGTGTTAATAGTGCCCCCGGCATTTTCTTCGGGATAAGGGCTACGATGCGCGGGCGGTGCAGATCCTCGTATTCGCTGTCGACATCCGAGTCGGCCATTTCACGATTAATGAACCCAGGAGGCCCAGGAGCGCACAGCGTCAAACACACAAGTGTTTATCTTATCGGGTGCGTTTGCGAGTGTTTATCTAACCGCATCCCGAGATGCACGCACCGCCCCGCGCACTGAATTCTATTAATGAAGCATATTACGAACAATCAATGGAATTAATGGAACGAACGTCAATTGAATGAAGAACGTAATCAATTGAGTAAACAATGACTAATCTTACAAGGTTTTCATTAGAAAAGCAGTCATTGAAATAACAGTAGTGGCTTTTCATCTTGCATAAATTTGGATAAGGATATAATTTTGTACAGATGTTAAGGATAGCATTACATTACACTTACATTGTTGGATTATTACATTTTTCAAATAATAAAAAACGTGGAAAATTGCGTATTCTTTGATCAAATGAGGAAATTAAGAAAAATTGTTTTATCACATACTTATACCAACAGTTGAGTTGCAATAGTTTTCGGGTCTTTATTTCATTGGGTTATAAAAATAATCACAAATGATCATTTTACTTAACGAAATATTTATTGTAAATGTTTGCGCTTACATAAAGAACAAAAATGGGCCAACGGTTGCAACTGCAACAAATAAATAGTAATCATCATATGTACTCCAAGGTGCAGAAGTCATTCTCGCATTTAGTTAGGCATACAGCCAACGTCCTTGCAGCGCAATTTGGGTGTTTGTGACAGGAATTTTCTAAAACGAAAATCGACATTTTGCACCGTTGTTCAAATGTTTGCCAAGGCAGCCATGCTGGCCTTGCAGTCAATGCTCGCCCGCGCGACATCAGTGTAGACAATACCGAACGGTTCGAGAAACGCATAGCAATCGTCCAGGGACTTGAATGCCAGCTCGCCGGACACAAAGCGCACGGAAATGTTTTGTCGATAGCTGATAACAGGTAAAAAGGAGATTAATACAACAAACGCAGACATCACACAGCATGCGCAACAATAATTACAGTAATAATAGTGATAATTAAGTAAATAAAGGAAAGATGCACGTGTTGGCGATGGTGGACATCGTCAGCACGTGTAACCTGCATACGTACATACCTTTTGATCATACCCCTCAAACACTCTTTACGCTCACGATCCACAAACCAGTCGACGAGGAAGCCGGCCATCTTGGGCGCCTGCTGGTACATGCGGAATAACCTGTGGAAGTTGCCGCAGCCCCACGCGGAGCGCAGCTTTAACGCGAATGTGATGCAATCGTCTGATTTGTCTTCGTCAGTGAGTGCTTTCATTACTGTCATGATATCTATAGACAGATAGGTAATAATTACCTCTAGACGTATACTCGAACAAACAAGGCTTACCTAATGTATTCTTAGTGAAGATATAGTAGAGAATACGATACGCGATGAATTCATTCCTATTCTTACCACCCACTTCACTATATAACGCTTTTAGTTGAGTCTGGCACTGGTTAAACTCTTCGTGGTCACCTTTTTCGAGGGCAATTCGCGCATGCGTCTCGTAGACTTGGACTGTGAATTCGTTCCGTATGCCTTGCACCTATGAGAATTTGAGTTCATGCAGTTGATGTACTAATGGGTTTAATTGTTAATGCAACACTTACAGTAAGATCCTGTCTGATGGATTTGAGCTGGTCACACGCGTAGTAATAATCTGCCTTGTCCTTCCATCGCTGCTTGACATAATGTAAGGAGAGCTTGAGCACCTCCACCGGGCGTACCTCGCCCGGTTCGGGAGCTTTGGTAAGTCTGTAGAACGACTTCTCGACGTCCCGACACACGCCGACGATGTGGTACTCGGCCCAGTCCATGTCGTTGTTGTCTACGCTGAACTTCTCCAGATTGGAAGCTGTGGAAAGGGTGAAAAATTTGCCGTTGCGCTTCGCCGTCTGCTGGAAGCGCTGTTCGCGTTGTTGTAACAACTGCGAATTTCCCTCCACGTTGGAGGTGACCGCAAAAGCTTTCTTTTTCTGCTTTTGTTTCTTGATGTTCTTTCTATTAATAGCCGCTTTTTGAGCTTTTGTTGCTTTATTAGGAGTGGATACGGGGATGAAACTATCTCTACTGCTGGAAGAAGAACTGGAAACATAAATAACGACAAGTAATTATTAGTTGTCATAGTAAGTCATGATTTATACTTCTTACCGATTACGACGTGGACTCGGCGATTTTCTACGCGACCGTGAGCATGAACTCGACCTAGAGCGACTCCTAGACCGCGACCACGATGGAGACCTTCCCCGTAAAGTAGACGCTCTTGCTCCTAATCGCGCGCCCATCGCCGCCGACAATCCCGCCTTCTTCACAGCCGCCGCCGGCGCCATCTTCGGGGTGTTTTGGAACTGTGGCAGATGCCCGGTTACAATTTTTGGCACCAGCTGGTTTCGCTCACTTTGTATGCTCGGCAGCGGTTCTTTCTTCCAGTCGCGCGTGTATAGTTCCCCTGAAGTCGTCGCCGACGTGATCTTGCCTTTGAGCACAATCTCCACCTGATCCCTGTCTAGTTTAGTCTTGCACCGCAAGTATGCGCGATGTACGTAGTTTGTCAACTCCTCCGGCCAGTTCTGCGTGGGATTGGGCGGCAGCGGCGGCGGTGGTTTGGAAGTGTCAGGCGGGAGTGGCGGCAGCGGAGGTGGCGCAGGCTTTTGTTCAGGAGGAGGCAGCGGTGGTGGGTTATAGTATCCCATCTGCTGCTGCCGCTTACGCTTTTTCTTCGCCGCGCCGCTGTTGAGGGAGAACTTAATGCCGCCAAACGTCGCTGGCGGCTGTGAATTGCTTGCTCTTGACACTGGGCTGAAGTAGGTGCCCGCTGGCTGTGGTGTAAGTGGTGGTGGTGGGCCTGGGGGTAATGGGGGATTGATAGGAACTGGTTTATCTTCCGATTTCGGTGTAGTGTTGCTAGCATTTACATTTGAAGCAGCTGGTGCGTTGTTATTCATTGGCGTAACTCCTGGTGGAGCTTTGGCGAATGACGGGTATGCAGCTGGGGAATAACCCATCATGGCATAGTATTGCTGCTGCTGTTGTGTGCTGTAATACATAGTATTGTAGTACAGTGGGGATTTGTTGTTGTATATCCATGGATGGAACTGTTGAGGGTGCTGGGCCGCCATGACATTTGGAGGCAGCGGGACCGGTGGGGGATTATCATCCATTGCCCGAAATACCTAGCATGAACAGGGAATAGCACAAACAAATCTTATGATTGCAATTCATTGAAATTGTGATCTTTGTCATTGCATTTCAAGATGGCTGACTCACCTAAAAAACTCAAACGAAGTAGCTGGCTGGTTAGATTTAAACGAAAATTAACAAGGAGGAATATGTAGCTCGATTATCATACGTGAATCTCTAGTCTCTGCATCACAACGCTTGTTTACACGAAGCACGATGCACTGAATTTGATAGCGATTGTATTGCCTAATGGACAGTCCGATAAATGAACAACGAAATTGATCACGGTGCAGATGCCACGGACAGAATAAGTCGTATGCGTCGTATGCGTGGTAGGCGTCTTGTGATTGGATGAGTTGTATGTGGTTGCATGTGTTGTATCGGTTGTCAAATGCCAGCCGTCAACGCTAGTACTGCCAAAGCGGTAACCTCAGTAACTATTTCCACCACTTCCTACTCAAAGTCAATAAGTTCCACGTTATGAAATAACATGTGGATAAATTTAGTTATGCAGGGCGATGGTGAAGGTATCTAATGTCGCTACGGTTACATATTATAGGTGATCTCACTCTCATACATCCATCCTTATTCAACTACAAAAACGTATTACCTTCATGTATACTATGACGTTTAAAGACGGCGTCCACATTTCCTAATCACGAGGTTTTCCGAAAACATGCTCTGCAAAGAGAATAAAATAACAGAGGCCCGACTGTGTACGAATATGCTCGGCACTTTCCCTTTCTGGTAGTAGTCACAACTGAATATAGACGACGCGCATGCTTGTTATTGTGGTTGGAAAAACGAAACCTTGTCTATTAATTTACTTAATGGATTATTGTTCCACAAATTAAATGAACATCCAAAGCATACAAGATAAATACATATTTATCAAATTAAGAATTACCTCAAAGTATTTGA
>JAODVP010174071.1:6416-17887 GCA_025400035.1 Tetradonia laticeps
GAGGGGAGTATATGGCAAAGAGTGCAATGAGTAAATGGGTTGGGAATGGGGGATGTAAGAATGGTATGTAAAGTGGGGGATGGTTTTGTGAAAGCGGTACTATTTAACGGAGTGGAAGTGTTTGGAGTGTCTGATATGGGAGAGCTAGAGAAAGAGCACCTGTGGATGTTCAAAGGGCTCTTGGGAGTGGAAAGGTCAACCCCTAGCTACATAGTGCTGTAAGAGAATAATAGACAGAGTCTGAACGTAGGGGCGAGGAGAAGAGTGGTAAAATATGAAGAAGAAGAAAAGAGCTAGGGTGATGATAGACTATTGAAGGAAGTAAGAAAGTGAGCGAAGAAGGTTAAGCGGGGAAAGGGGAAACGGTGTGGTAAAGTAGTAGAACGAAGATGCTGGAGGAAGTGGGGATGCGGGTACAAGTGACAGATCGAGCAGCGAGGCGGGGGGAGACTTTGAGTGAAAGAGAGTGGCAGAGGTGGCTGGAAGTGGAAAAGCAAATTAGAGAAGGAATGGTAAAGGAAAGCACGTACAATCCGAACTATGAAAAATGTATAGTGCGAGAGAAGTTACTTCAGTATCTGAGGGGTAAAGAGGTAAGAGAGGATGTGTGGCAAAAGCAAGGTGCGGATCAAATGAGAGAGGTAGGAAAGTGTGGATTGCACAGGAGTATACGAGATGTGTGTTATGTAAATGTTGGATGTAAATGCATGGTTGAGGGAAGATGGGTTTGGTGTGAAAGAATCCCATGACCTGGGTGTAATGAGAGGGAGGGTAACGTAATTTATTAGGATTTGTTTTTTTTTTCCATTTCTGCATAATTATGTTTCTTGTTCTTTGGATATCTTTGGTACTATTTGTTGTATGGAATACCTTTAAGGAATAAAGTATATATTACCTTTTCATTGGGAACTAGAGTAAATTTCCGAAAAATGAACCGCAATCCACTCCCACTTGCAGGACTGTCGTTCGATAACCATCTATGTGGAGATAATTCTAACGTAGTATTCTCTTAATTATAAAACATCACTACGAAAGGTTATATTATATTATCCTAAGATATAAATTCTTACTCCACTGGACTTGCCTTTGCATAAAATTACAATAATTTTTTCGTGCCATCGTAAAAAACCCTGAACTCCGGCGGAAGCAAGCATGCAATGTGAGAAGATACGTTCGAGAATAAAACAACTCAATATCCATTTTTAATTACTTTTGCTATTCTACTACAGTAAGAATCTATTCGGATGCGTTTAGAGATTACTTAATAGACTTAATAGACTTTTTGTTTTATAAATAGAAAATTGTTTTCTGTATGCACAAGTATAAAAAACACAAGTATAGAGATTTAACGGTATAATTCACAATGAAATAATTTTTAATGCACCATTTAATAGCATACATCAGGTTAACCTCTGTTTTTGACACCAGCATAAAATACTGTTGTTTGTTTTCCTTTTGTAAACTCGTTTATACTCTATGTGGGGAACATAAAGTCACAATTATTTTTAATTTCAAAATATGAAATCTTTAAACAACAAGAAACCATAGCTTAATAGTTGGTCCATCAAAATTTTTATGCCTAAAACATGTGCAATTGTTAATAGAAAACAATAACCCGATCGAGTTTTGAATTCCGTCTATCTACTCTGCTCCACGTGTATTCTTATTGATATAAATTCCAAAATTCATTGTTGATTTTTCCTATTGCAGTACCACCAAGAATTCACTACGTGTCTTCGAATGGTCGTATAGAAGCAAAGAAAGGAACGCCGGTACGCATGGAATGTAAGGCGTCAGGGAATCCTGTCCCAAAAATCACGTGGTCCCGTCGGAATAATTTACTGCCCAGTGGTGACCAGACGACAATCACGCCCGTTCTTATCCTGGACTCGGTTGACAGACATCAAGCCGGCGTTTACGAGTGCACAGCGAGCAATGGCGTCGGTGAGGATGTCACACAGCAGATTGTTCTGCATGTGATGTGTAAGTAATTTTGATACTAAAAATCGTATGCAAAAAGGTATAGTTTACATTGTTTCAAGGAATACAAATCTTTCCTAAGTCTACTATATTTTTTTAATACTATGAGAAATTTGTTCTCCCTCGTAAACTTTTTAGTATTTCATTTCTTCTTTTTCAAACGATTGCCTTACTGGTAAAGTGAAAATTGTCAAAAAGAATGTAAGAAACTGCGCCGAATTCATGAGCATTCGCCGAAGGCGAACGCAAACTTGTTTACAATCCTGATTTCCTCGCTTAGTTTTCCAAACTTAAAGAACTTGTCAAGTGTTAGAGTCGTTTCTCGAATTGGAACCGAGTGTTTCTTTGTTTGCTTTTTATCTGTTTTTTCACAATTAGGCTTTCCGCACTTGGTTTTATAAATATTAGAAACTTTCTTTAATAAAAAATTGTGCTCGTTCCCATGAGCAGTAATTTAACATTGTAGTTATATAACGAATTAATCCTTGCGGATATTAGACCCGTAAATTTAGGACATTATGTTCGAATTTCGGGAAAATTTAGCAAAAATTTGATTTGCAGCGGTATTTCAACGAAAACTCGTAAACGGAGAGATATAATACAAAGAAGGCACAATTACCAGATAAATTTATACAAGAACTTCAAGTTATGAACGTACTCACAATCAGTTATATGAGAATTAAATCCAATGAAAATAAATGAGACCTACTTGAAATTAGTTATAATCTCGTTCCAGCGCGCCGTAGCGTGGCTGAAGCTGAGTGAAATTTGTAGTTATTAATGGCAGGCAGCTTTCGTCGGCAGTCGCAGCTTCGACGCGCAGCGAATTTCCTGCGTATACCTACTATGTAATAAAGTGGAGATTAGTTTCCTCGACTTTGCGCGAATCGGCCCATGCAATTTTCATACATTTCTGCGCCTGAGATACTATCAGTTCCCAAATACGTTGGCGTTTATGTAAAATAGCAACGCGCGCTGCCGAAAAGTGGCAAAGTGAATATCGTCTATGGGTAAGGAAGCGAAACGTTCTGGCAGTACTAAAAATTTTGTAAACTTATTTTTCGTCGCGGGGCGTATAAGACATCGGTCGCTAAGCATGAAACTCAGTTCTCAATTGCTGCGGCATTTATTTAAAGTAGCGACGTTTTGGCAGCATTAAAAAATGAGTAAACTTGTTGGTTGCGGCATCTTATGTCGTTTCCGTACTGCTATGAAGCTATACAAAGCTTGCAATTTATCACAGACAGCACTCTTCATCAAGTTTATTTCGAATCGTAATTTGTTCAAACTTCGTCTCAGCGTAAGCCGGTAATCCATATCCAGACTTATTTCTCAATTTCATAATATACTTTTCTTCCATTAATCATGGAATAATTGGAGTAATATTAATTGTGGTTTTGTGAGGAACGAAGAGAAGCTTTTGAAAATATCTAGGTAGTATGTCTATATAATGATATTACCATTGTAAAGGAGTTTCCACTGCTTAATTAACTTGGAACAACTTGTCTCTAACGTTATATATCAGACTAGTACGAAATAATTGAGATTCTAAATACAATTTAGGCATTGCATTTGGTAATCGAAGAAAAGAGGAAAGTGCACACTTCCCTATTGCTAACCAACAGGAAACCACTAGCTTTCAACTGTAAACGTTTCCACGATTCACAGGATTCTGTTGCTGCGGATGACTGTTGAACGAGGGTCGACAGAATTGTATGTGGTGAATGAAATTATTATTGTTATAGATCTTCTCAAGAGAACGCACGCTGTTCTATTCTGGCTAATTGTACGAAACCGCAGCAAACATTAATAATTTGCAACAATTTTCCCTCCATCCACAGTATCCTTTTCTATCTGAATGCCTGCTCCTAGCAATATAGTTTGTCTATACTGAGTCTTTGAATAGAGTATCAGTATAGAATATCAATTTAGATTTTCATCATGCTTGTTTTCACTTTAACTACATGAATAATAAATTATTTGTTAAGCCTCATATTTCGGAAGTTTACACACAACATTCCTCCTTTTATTACTCATTGTTTAGCAACGTTTTGTGGCCCTTGTCATTCCCACTATTGTAACTTTGACGCTATAGAATTTGTCTTTGTGTTTCAGTTCTAATTAAAAATCACACGATAGCCTTAACGCACGTTTAAATTGCGTAGGATAAGCATATTCCTATTTGTACTCCCGCTGATTTTTAATCTACCAATAAAACAATTTAATATAATATACGATTCCATATTAATAAAGATCGCAGGTTTCCTGGAGCTTTAATTATGAAACATATGCACTATGCCAATATGGTTACTCAAAGTTTAATACACACCTGGAACTAGTATTAATGATACGAAATTTCAACCTACAACGAGAAAGTAATATTATATTAACTTTGATGTTAGGACAGAAATATTTTCTCTTCATATGCAGCATATTTACAAAGACGACCTCTTTTTTGACATTTCTTCCTAAAGCTATATTTCCTACGTTTTCTACTTGATATCTTTATAGTTTAAACATCCGATATGTACATAAACATAACTAGGTTTTCGTTTTTAATGATTCAACAATATCTTCCAACATTATGATGTGTAAATGGTAATGTTTTCAAATCATAGTATTCTGCAAGAGCAGGTTTTCTTGTTTTGGTATAATGAATATCACACACAACAGGAAAAAATAAACTTCAACAATCACCATATTTACAATGCATTGTATTGTGTTGGTTATTTTTCCATTTGGTTGAATATTCATATCAACGCATGTTGTAGGCGCTGAATTAAACAACGGCTCGCTAACACTCATTGTTGTTCTATACTTACTTTCCTGCGGTGTCCTTCACACGTTGTCTATCATGCTTAATGAAAATAATTAATTCCATACACTTTGCATCTGCCTCGACACTCACTGTTCTTATTTCAATAATCTGGGAGATCCCTTTTCAATTTCACTCCACAATTTACAAATATATGTTGATTGGATTCTCGTGATAAAGTGATGTTCATGTCATAGTCAAACGAGGATGATATTCTCATATTATGTTTTACTAATAAAGTGGAAGAGGTTAGCGTGTTGCTATCTCCTAATATGAAACATAATATTTATTTTGTCTCTAAACCAAAATTACTCTAAATTTACGGCAACAAACGGAATTTTTATGTGTAGATAACAATCCTATTGCTCCAAATACAGTCACATGAATTTATTTAGAATTGAGTATGAAGGAACATAAAAACAATGTCCAAGGATACTCAACTCGCTAACGAGAAGCGGAACACTCAACAAAATTTACATTCCAAGTGACCATTCTAGCTAGCTAGCATTCTTCGCAGACTCGTTCTATCTAGTTGTTTACTATTCCCAGAAGGAATGGTGTTTTTGTAGTTTCCCACACATCCTGGGGGAAATTCTCAGACTTGAAAATAAACCAATTGATATATAGCCAGACTCATCCAATTGCGTTGTGTGTGGTTGATTTATGGAAAAGCGAATAAGTGATGCGCTTTTCCCCCTCAAGTTGTGGAACAACTAACCAAGTTCATTTTGTATTTGTTTTTATGTCATTGTCAGAGACTATCGAATAATCGCTTTGGTAATGCTAAACTTAATCCCAAGCTGTCAATCCATAATCCAATGCATAATTTCCAAATTTGCCTATTCCAGATGATGATTGGTATAAAGACTCTTATAAATTATGCAAGTTTCTATCAGCCATAGGTAGTGATTTGGCTAATAACAGTGCAGTAGTAGTCATTCACTAATGACTGAACATTTCGCAAAGTCCACATTTATGAATTATTCAGAACGGTGAGTGGATTTACTTTTGTGATACCAGCTGAACTGTTGTAGTCTATTTGTTCCCACGCATTAAAATTAATTGAAGCTAACATAAGTAGGCACTGTTGCGCTTAGCCTTTGCTGCGGAGCGTCGGTAAACTGGGATTGATGCTATAAATACATCAAGCGTCTATACATATCACTCTGCAGAAGAGCTTTGCTGTATTTGTTGACATCTAGAAGCTTAGTACCTTGGATAATAGAGAATGAACCCTACTCTGGTCTGCAATAAAGAAGATTTCTCTATAATTTTATAAGGCACACTTAATTCCATCACCAATATGCATCTACGATTGATACGCGTATTCCTACAAGTTCTATTTGAGTTTTCTATTAAACCCTTCAAGCAGTTATAAAGTTTAAAGAAGTACACGCAGACGAAAAGTTATAATGCAGAGATTGCTATGAATGCACCATGACGGGGTGCTTAAGTTTTCTTTGACTTCCAGTTTTAAAAACTTGCAGTTTGTTACTAGTTCGTCGTCTTTCATAAGTGCCTAGTCGTGCAAACTTCTTACTGTAGTACAGAGCTCCGTAAATTTATTTTGCAATGAGGAGTTGTGAACTTTTTCAGATGTAAGTAATTTGAGTGATTTTGGCATCCAATGTTTGTTGAGCTCTAATAGGACGACTGTGTTTCTAATAGCTTTTAACTTCTTAAAATACGTAACATTAAAATGTAATTCAAAAGAGGAAGCACAAAAGCGAAATCGCATTTCTTTGTTTTTTGAATTACTTTATACCTACTCTTTAAATTCCCAGCGGAGCAGAGCAATCGTGCACTAGCCAAATTACTGTCGAAGCATTAGCTTCAAATCCTCTCGCCGGACACCGAATCTTAGTGCGCGTTCAGATTCTGTAATAAAACGTCGGTTTACTGCTTAATCGTGCGAGTCGCTGTGGATGAAACTGACTTAAACCATGTTTTATCGTGCGCGAGGTTTCTCCCGTAGTTGCAGGATTAGTGAAAATCTGTTTGGCAGGTCAGCATAGCAAATCTCCTATATTCTCTCTAGCACACTTGGTAATTAGTACTGACTATTCTCAGTGAGAATTCCGGAAGTGTAGGTCAACTTGTGCAACAGGGGTCGGCAAAGTTTTGGAATGATTATTCTTTATTGGCAACCAAATTTTACTATTCGTAACATCCTGGCAATCATTGATCTACAAGTATGACTATAGGCATAATCTATTACAGCCGCACCTAACAGTTATACGAACAGTTTTATTATGAGGGTTAATTAACAACACTTGCCGCCTTGTGGGTAGCCAGCCGCATCATTTAGTTTCTGGGTCATTCCACGTTAAATCAATACTCTTGGAACAAAAGTAATCTTTCCTGAATTGTACAAAATTTGGCACACAAGTTTTTATTTTCAATAGCTTTAAAAAAGCGCAGAGAACCTACAAGCACAAATTTGCAATGTACTCTAGAAGCTGCTCCAATTAAGCTGGTCACTTAATAAAAATTTTATATAAGGATTTATCTAAAAAGTACAGGAATTAATCTACTTTAATACAATACATACTTAACATTTGTATTATCTTCAAGCCAAATATGTAGGATGATGATGAAATCAAATGAAGTACGAACAATCAAATGAAATATCCAAACATTATGTTAATTTCCTATGTTAAACTCTATTCATATGAAATGAATTTGTTGGTTTAGTAAGCTCAATAATCTCACCACTAGTGAGATTATTCAGCGGCACTCAATAAAAGACTGCGCTGTATTTAATCGTAATTCCTGAGCAGAATGTAATTTGCATGTTAATCTTCTAGCAGGCAGACCATATTATTAATGAATATCCGAAACGAACCAGCTTCATGATTGGCGTAGCAGAATATGGCAGAATACGACTGGACTGCAATTATACCCAATGGTTTTGAGCAAAAAGCCGGATGCATACTACGGAAGCAATAATTGACATCGTTCAATTAAAATTCCAAACTTTGCAATATACCTCGGTCAGAATTAAATTTTCACTAATAGCATATTGAATGCCATAAAAATTTACATATTAACTAATTTCATTTACATTTCGATTCCTACTCATCTCGTTAAAATCGAAATCCATCATAATTAACCACAGTAACAAGAATTAATAATTGAACAAATTGTAAGCTTTTACTAGATTTTCCTTGGTATAAATACATTGAGCAAATTTCAGCAAACGCGGAGGGTTGTCCCATTTCACTACGGGGAACCTGCTACTTTCATTTAGATAATTTAATTTACTTTAATTCCAATCTAGCTGGAGTCCCTCAAATATTCACAGAAACAGATAAAAATGTCCCTCAATTGCGAGGATGTTAGTACTTCTAAGTAATTGCAGGACATTTGATATCATAATAAAGAGAATGTCACGAACAGAAATTTACCGTATAATAAGGAACAAAAAGTGTTTTGACGATTTAACAGTCAATTTCTAGGACTTGTAAAGAAAATCTAAAAGTAAGTAAATTTCAAGTGCGATCAATCAAATTCTTCTTTTGTAAACAATGCTAATTCAATTTAAATAGTCTGATGGATTTGACGGTTTAGAATGAAGTGGCTCGCATTGGGGTTCAGGACTCGACGTGACGTTATTCACTACATCTGCCGTTTGAATAGATGTGTTTAACTGAACCCCCGAAAAGCCATGAATCACCGCCTTCTCATACACTCGACGCGAATTTCTGCAACTGACAGCATCATTATTGGCATCGCTATATGCAGGACGTTTACCGGATTTGCACGGCGTAACTCACCTGCGTTGTTCCTCTGGATGTGCCATCACCTCTTACAACGAGAAGGGATCCACACTCTATAGTCAGAACTCCACAATATGTTAACTCTCCTCTTCCAAACGCCTCTCCGTTTGAAAAGCAACGGCTGTACTTCCCTTTGCCTGAAGTCCATGCAAATCTTGGATGTCTGAACAGCCTGCTGCACACCTAATCGTAACTTACCTAACTTCCACACCCCTGGAAGTTTATATAAGTTGGACGTTTTGTATTTTCGGATTTTTGAATATACCATCCCTTATTTACGTGAATACGTCCATGTTTGTAGTTTACATGGGCGGTAAATCTAAAAAAAACAAGTGTACCAAAATTAGGGAAATTATACTATTATATAGGTGAAGGTTCAAAGAATTCATTACCTTTATTAGTACACTTTATTATTGGTTCCAAGACTACTTACATCCCCAGAAATGATTTCATTTCAAATTTGATATAAAATATTAGTGAGCTACATTGACAAAAATTACATAATATTTTTATATATACCAATCATAATTTGTTGATAAGGTAAGGTATAATCCGTCATACGTTAAAGTCACGGCTGTATCGTAAATATAGCCAAACCACATTTATTAAGTTTGATTCGTTTACATAAATTTAAGCAGTTCAACATTTGTGATTTTTAGATAAAGTTTTAATGAAAACTCTTGCTCAAAAATAACCCTCACTAGGGGAATATTTAATAAATTTGAATGCATTAGATACTGATATTATAAACATATTCAAATTTATTCAAATTGACGCGTTACATTAAATCTTGAATGCTTTTGTCGACAATAAAAAGTTGTTATTGTTGTAATATAAAATCAACTTTCTTTACTTTTACAAGTATATTTAACCAAGAAATGTTAATAAAGTATTCTTTCCGGTTTCAAGAGGTGAGGCAAAGTTTATACTCAATGATGAAATCTTTCACTTGAACATTTTGTAATATTTAAAACTTCATTAGTAGAGTTTATTGTCGATTTATGTGCCAAAGCGATATGAATAACCTACTATTAAAATTTCTATGAATTTCTATTCATAGTTGAAGGGCCCGGGTTTATTCATAAAATAATCCTGTTTATAATTCATTTCCTGTTGTAGGAAATGTTGCGATCATAATATAAAGCTACAAAAACTACACTTTTCTATTGTATACTGTAAACTCTAATTTAATGTAAATAATTTACTTTTACTTTTGAAAATCTATGATAATCTTTTTATTAGGACTAAGGAATGCATCGAATATATTTTCGATTTGCAAGGACCAACATAGTTATCAATTATTATGTGAAGTAATGTAAGCCAAGCAAATGTTGGAATTCGTGGAGCATTTTACAATTTCACAATTCCATCCGCCCTTACTTTTCCGTCCATTGCACCGCTGCCGGAAAATTCGTCTTTCCTCTGGGAATCCTGCAAGATTCACCAATTACCGATATCTGTTACTGACAGAGCGTAACTTCCGAAGCTTTCTCCGCCCTTTTAGTCTTCCAACGAAGACTATAAGATAGGTAGTAAATTGTAAGGTCTGTACATGATTAGAAATATCTGACGACAGCAAGTCGGGAAAAAATGGAACGCCTAGTCCCTAAAAACACGTAATAAATAAATACTTTATCAAGAATCTATGTTGGTGACATCTAGATCTAGTTATCTTATAATTAAATTGTAATATCGGCTATTATAGCAACTATTTTAGTAATTATTTTTATTATCGTATTACAGATCCTCCTGAAATTTCAGTCGAGCGTCCAATTGTTCATTCTGCCGAAGGGTACGAAGCCCAACTCGTGTGTATCGTGCACGGTGAAAATCAACCAGAGGTGAGTCTTATTTCTTCTTCAACAATTACCTGTTTTCCGTTTTCCACATTACACGCGCCCTGTGACGTGACGCATATAAATTACCTTGCTAATTAATGAACGGAATATCCAATAGTACGTAGTTAGAGAATTTCATTTGGGCGAACAGGAATTGCTGAAAATACATTGCACTAAACACCTAACATTTTGATTTATATTCTTAGGCAAATTTTAATTAAGACCGAATATTTCGTAGAATTACATTCTCAGTGAATATATTTACCCAATAAGAAATAACTTGGAATAAATAGTTCAGTAACATTTAAATAGTGTATATTTTCAGGGATGAGCTTTTGCGCCAAGCAAAAGTTTGTATAGGTCGGACAAACGAAAAATTAAATTAAATTTTCATATAAAGTGGTTTTTGTTGTCGGTCTATATTTGCTCCCGACCCACTGAGATGCAAAGCTATTTTAAACAATCTTTTCTTGAGACTGACTTAATTCAAACAGGACCTCGGGGAAAATGCTTGTTATATACATTGTATACATTGTATCTAAGTATGATGAGATTATGTAAATTAATGTAGGGAAATGTAAAGATTTAAATTTTCTTGAACTTCATTGCAAAGTGCGGAATTGTTAACATTATTTTTTTCACAACCATGTTAATTTCTAACCGTAGAAAATATATTTGCACAGTGAACAGAATTAAAATCTTGTCTCATTTATGTAATTGAAGAAATCCAACAATTCCTTCTTCTATAAACCCACGGAAAACAGAAATCATACCCTTCACCATTAGAAGGAAATTTGAGCCACCCCCCGCCAAAGTGAATGAAGAAGAAGTAGTTCTTACCGGGAAGTTAAAATATCTAGGGGTAATCTTTGACACTAAACTCTCATGGTATCTACACCTAGAGGCGACCATCAGCAAGGCTGTTTGGCTAGTATTGGGGACTGAGACCAAATTGGTACACTAGTTGGACACTGCGGTCATAAGACTCATCATGTCATATGGTGCTCTTGTCTTGTGGCCAAAAACCAAGCAGGCGAAAGCCCAAAGCATGCTAAATAG
>JAODVP010174182.1:0-17878 GCA_025400035.1 Tetradonia laticeps
ATAACGCGGAAATCAGCCGGTCCCTTGAATCGCGTTATATCCGGATTCCACTGTAATTACAAAATTCTCATGATAAAAATTGAGTATGCAATATCAATTACCCAGCAAACGCGAAAAAACTAAGAAGCATTTTATTGCGACATCAGCAATAAAAACGTCATTTTCTTTTCATTCGCTACATTTCAATGCCGTAATAAACGAAATTACGAAACTCGGCAATTTTTCCGCATATCCCGGCGGATGATAATAATTGCGCTGTATAAAGTTTAACAAAGCCAGCTCGGCGAATTGAGCTGCCGGCTGTAAAAGTTGCAGTTGTAAAGGTAAAAAATTATCCGACGACCAACAACCGAATGGAACAGTGTTAAGCTAATGGGAATTAACTCCATTAGGGAAGTAAATAATTAATTTTTAATTATACGTACATGGCCTGTTGGATTATCATAGGTTATGACTGGTTTTGTTATTATAGGTTATGTGAGGTTAGGGAGGTAAAGCGGGGAAAACTTACCATTATTTCATAGTTTATCGAAGTGCCTTTCGAAGAATCATCAAATACCAAACAAAGTGCGTCGCATCCATCCTGCGCAACACTCGCCGCCGTCACATTGCTTAATTACGGACACATAATTAGTTTGCTCCACTTTCCACCTATTCTTCCTGCTCTTGCGGCGAGTCGCCGAGATTTATCAATAATTTTATTAGTCTGATTGAAATCTATACACTATGCACAGTTTAATTCCATTCAATTTCTATAAATAGAAACGAACGAAGAGTGCGGATGATAATTCCGTTAATTTAATTGATTTAATGTAATTGTAATGAATTTTTTTATGAATCAATGATCAGAAGATGCTGGTCACTGTCGAAGACGTGCGATGAGAGACGTGATTTCATTAATTTCTCATTCGATCTCGTTGTGCTGCTGCTTCTTTCCGCGCGAGGAGGCTTCATTAAGTCGAATTAATTAACAATTAATCAGCGCCGTGTGAATGGAAATGAACCATTTCAGTTGATAATTGAGTACCTCATCCATCTAATAACAAAATAGTTTGTTTCAATATTTCAATATTTAGGTGATTTTAAAGTTTATAAGGTTACGTTCAGATTTTATAAGTTTTTATCAGTTTAATTCAGTTTTATTGAGTTTTAACTCAGTTTAATACAGTTAATTGAGATTCCAGTGCTCGAGCGACGCAGTTTTCTCGAGAGTAGTGTGGAATAAAGAATTAACTCGACTGCGATGCGACTGTGGCGGTGGCGGAGGCGGCGCACACTCGCATGCACGTCCCGTCCAGCACCACTTCGGGGCACACCTCCTGATCGCACTGTATTTCCCACAGTGACATTTTCACAATTATCTAGTTTTTTTAATTTAATACTTGATTAATTTTATTAATTTCGAATATAATTACAATTATAATTAATAATTGTGGTTAAAAATTATCAATAATTTCCCAAATTTTAATTTCCTTGATCCTTGATCTTCCTACGGTTCAATAAATAGTTGTTGATTACTTAATTAATTAATTAATTGATGTAAATGCTTTGAGAGGAAAATTCGCCGCCGTTTGCAATTTATGTAACTGCACGCACGTTCGATGAGCGCGATGCGAGTTGACACGAGCGTGCGGCGTCCGTCGATGCCGCTCGTCTACTGTTGCTGCCGCCCGCGCGGAGGCGGCTGCGCGCCACGCTGCGCAGCCGAGCATTTGGTCACTAGGTCGTCGCCGCCGCCGCTGCCGATCGACGTGACAACGCTGCCCGTGCGAGCACTTCCCGACGTTTTCCGCAACTCAGCCATCCCATTCCCGACCCATCATTGCTATCCCATCATTCTCATTATTTTTTTTTTTCAATTCCCAATTTTTATACATATATAACATCGCAATTAATGTGTAGACCGGAGAAAACATGAAAACTTCTACGCATTCACAGGTTTTAGAGGAAATCGCAATTTTCTGACGCCTGATTTGCAAATTACGAAAAATTGCAAAATTTTGAAGTGGATTTTAAGCCACTTCTAATAAATTTAGAATCGTGGAGTGTCACATATCGAAAGAGCAAGTCTTCCTCTTTCAAACGCCATTTCATGCATAATTTTACCTCATACGGTTCTCGAGAATATCGCAATTTTGCGACGCGTAATTTCCAAATTACGAAAAATTGCAAAACTTTCAAGTGGATTTTGAGCCACTTCTAATAAATTTAGAATCGCGGGAGTGCCACAGATCGAAAGAGCAAGTCTTCCTCTTTCAGACGCCATTTCATGCACAACTTTACCTCATGCGGTTCTCGAGAAAATCGCATTTTTCCAACGCGTGATTTTCAAATTACGAAAAATTGCAAAACTTGGAGGTAGATTTTGAGCCACTTCTAATAAATTTGGAATCGCGGGAGTATCACAGATCGAAAGAGCAAGTCTTCCTCTTTCAGACGCTATTCCATGCACAATTTTACCTCATGCGTTTCTCGAGAAAATCGCAATTTTCCGACGCGTGATTTGCAAATTACGAAAATTTGCAAAACTTTGAAGTGGATTTTGAGCCACATCTAATAAATTTAGAATCGCGGGAGTGTCACAGATCGAAAGAGCAAGTCTATAATATGTTTTTAACTTAGAATTGCACAAGGGCAACTCTTGCATGTTCCTGCCTCAATGTTTTGTATTTTCAACCAGAAATTCACAGCAGATTTTTTAAAATTTACTGCTGTAATGATCATAATCCTCCTGCGCTTTTAACTACAAGTCATACGGAAACAAATCTTGTAAATAAGTGAAAACTTAATTTCAGACCAGAAGGAAACAAAAAAGCTTTGGCCTGTTATTTGCAGTTGTCCGTGTGTACGTCAAAACTTTTTTCCGGCTTCGGCATCTTCACCAACTCAGTCATTACATTTTCATGCAGTTCCCCCTCTTCCCCCACTTCATCTCTCAAGCCCTGCGAAGCCAATGTCTGCAACCTCAAGCAAAACTTCATTTATCGCAAAGTTGCCCTCATCGTTCGTGTTGCCACATGTAATTTCTTTCCTTACTTAGTTACTTACTCATGATTCTTACACTTTCCACTCTGTTCCAACTTTTTCCTTTGCGATTACCCTTTTCGATTTCCTTTTTTAAATTTCCTCTGCATATTTTTTCCAGCTTCTTCATAACTTAACGGCTTAACCCATTGCAGCTGTGCGAAAGTGTAAGCAAGTGCGAAAGTTAGAATTTCAGTTTAGAGAATGAAAAATTTGTTATCGAATAATCCTGGCAGCCTATCACACGAAGCTCATTTGAGCTAGTGCATAAGTAAGGCAGTATGTGCTCGTCGTGCGCTCGTAGTGTACTCGTGGCAAAGTAGGTACTTATAACGGTATGAAATTTTTAGCGCTGCTGAATATTAGATGACGCCCTCGTCGTCGGTGACAGAGCGCCGCCATCTTTTCCCTTCGGCCCCTTCGGCTCCAGCGACTCCTTCGGCTGCATGCACTCTGCATTTTTATTCCCCGCGTGCTTGTTCTCGTTTTTAATACTTGAGGCTTTAAAGGCGTAAATATTTAACTTGGCGTTCGCGTTCGCATTAAACTTGCAGCGCGTGCCCAAAAGCTTTCATAAATATGCAGAATCACTTTATTTGTTTATACCGCAATGCATCTACGGCTCTGTTGTTTTAGCATTATTATATCTTCGGCTTATTATTAGTAGGATTTAATATTTATTTTTAGTTTTGTTCATGTGGAATGCAAGTTGTAGTCTGCAACTAAAGTGCAACATTGATAGCTATTTTTGTGTTTTTCGTAGGTACCCAAATAAATACTTTCCATATTTTTTTGGACCATGCAATTTTCCAAGAGTGATGGTCAAAAAAAGAGTGGGTGTCTCAAAATGCCGCTCGATTGATTTTAGTATAGAAAAATTCGTAATTTTTTGCGTTATTTTTTGCCGTCAAGACATATTCCAGTTCAGACGGTCATTTTTACGTAAAAAATGCTTAAAGTTTATTACTTTTATTCTCAATTACTCGAATTTCTTACTAAATCAAAACTCACTGTAATTCAAATCTTTTCGCTTGTTCTTTCAACTTCCAATTAGCAAGAGTCGACTGTATTTGCATGAGAACAATAATAGACTTGATGCACGCTATCAGCAACTTTAAGTTAATTGGCAATTAACAGAAATTGCAAAACCTAGAATTTACAACAACTATATATATATTGAAACTGTATCTTTCACTAGTAAGTTGAGAATTGATTCTTCTTCATAACAGTGTTTATATGCATTCGTATATATTGCTTTAAGAAAAGTTTAATAAAAGGCAATAAATTGCGACAGGAACTCGCAAGAACAATTTCTGAGTCGCCATTGTCGTCTACAAATTGAAAATGAGAGTCACAATAAATCAGACAACAAAGTGGCATCGACTTCGGAAACATCGATGCTCTTTTACTCAAACATCACTACAAATGCCACTACCTTGCATTATTCATCACTTAAACCATTAACAAACCGACCGCACACTGGGACAATTTGTCAACCGTTGCAGCATAGAAAAGCTTATTTATCGCAGTAGCAGATGTTCGCCATTTGCTAATAAAAGTAACAGTACACAGAGTAGACAGTAGTCATTCATGTCGTTAATGAATACGGTGAGTTTGTACTGTTGGTTGCCTGTACTAAGTTCGAATTAATTTACGCATGAAAACAAAAGCGGGGAGCTCGTAAAACTTGCAAACAACTCCGCAACTTTGATAAGCAATGAAACCGCCGGCATTCGTGCACGTCGGCACGTGCGAAGAATGCCAACGCCAACGCGCTGCAAACACGCCGCAGGAAAATGCGACGAATTGAATGAGGGAATAAGTGGTACTTAATCAAGTGCTCGCGTTTCTTTGATTGCTGCTGCAATCAGCAGAGTGCACGACGGCGTCGAATCGCTAACACTTTACGGAGGAGATAAACTTTTATAGAAGGTAATATAACCTTAGGTAACATAAGGTAAAGTTACATAACCTTAGCTAACATAATCTTAAGTTAGAACAAATTTGTAGATTATAAACCCTGCACGATTATTCATTAAAACAAACATTAAATTCAAACGAGACATGGAGGAATTTTGCTTTGTTGCAGCCTTTTGTGTTTGGCGTGTGTTTGGTTGCCTAGTTACTTGTGCATTAATGTTTGTTTTCTTCCCAAACATGTCACAAACCAACGCGCCGGCCACGCTTACTGCAAGCCTGCAGGGCTGCAGGCACTGCAGGACTTCGTCCAGACCACAACCAAAGGCAACACCCTCACACAAAAGCCGAAAACGATTAATATCCGGCGATGGTGATGACAGCACGCAAGCAAAGTCTTCACAAACATGTTTAACCTCAAAAACATTATCACTAAGTACTACAACCGAGTACAAGAACAATAAGGAAATTATTATTGATTGTTTTAACATACTACTTCGACTAATTGCTTCATTATGATAAAACAGAAGTTTCCCTAATGAAGTTGTATATACCAATCTATGCGATTGTGACACTCGGTGTTGTGACTCGATTGGTGGCCGCTCTGGATAATTAATCGTCTCGTTGCAATCGGTCAAACCGGTCAACTCTCCAGCGGCGGTCGAGGGCAGGCCGCCCACGCCGCTGAAGCAATATTGACTCGTGACAATAGAAATTCACGATCGGATCGCTTCATTAATTTAACGCGAATGCTCTGCGCCTATGCCAGCGTTCGTGCCGAATCAAGCCACATCGTGTGCGCCCGTTGACCATTCGGCCTTATTGATTCAATTACATCTCGGATTTTTTTGCGACTTTTGTGCGGTGTAATTAATTTCCCAGTTTTTGCTTACCCTGCAATGATTTATTGTGTATGACCCAATACATTCTAAACCTATATTGACTAATATTCATGAAAAATTTACTTTTTTATGTGAAGAAAATAAATTATATTTTAATATTTTAAATGTAATACATAATATGTACATAACAAAGTACCTAATATGTATTACATATAAAACAAAGATGATTTCTATCCATAAATTAACTAAACAGTATACCTAGCGCCATCTAAACGCCAGACACTGATTAAATGTCACTTATTTGTCATATGCTCCCTACTCATATGTTAACTCAACTCAGTTACTAGGCCTACATACATTGTATATAGTCGTTTCGCGATTATAATAATATAACTGGAAATTTTAAAATTTACTGTTTATTCTTAATAAACGATACACAATGTAAAAACAAGAAATAATTTAATTTTTAGCTAGAGCCATCTAAACGCCAAACCTTGATTATATCACTTATTTGCCAAATGTCAAGTTAACTCAGTCACTAGGCCTTCATAGTCGGCGATTATAACGACGTAACTGACAAGTTTCCAAATTACTATTTACTGTAAGAAAAACCATATACGTGCCATACAATAACAACAAACCGTAATTAAATCTACAGCTGCAGGGTATAGTTCATAGAAAAACTGCACTGCTATAAAATTTATTTTTGCTGTTAAGTCGTTATAATCCCGAAACGTTGATATAAAATAAATGCACTGGTCTTTACTGCTAGCGCCCTCTACACTTCATCAAGTATACTTCGCAGAAAATCAGCTGTCATTGCACACTACACTAAAGAATCGTCAATATTACCATAAATAATTTATTTATACCTAAATTTAATGAAAAATCTAGCGTTGCTTTCATTGAAAATGGCTCCACAGCTGACTTTATATTCAGTATTCAGATAATAATTACATTATTAAAGTATACTTTCAATAGAAAACATATTTTATTCTTAAAAGATGCAACAATAGTTGCTAAAAGGAATGAGCATCTACGTTAAATAAACCTTAGCCCTCCCGCAAAGCTGATATTTAGACGCACGATAGTTTGTCGGAATATCACTAGATTTTAGTTGTCACGGAATTAAACATATTTAACTATTCTATGAGACAGAAAATCATATAGTTCTATGTAATTGCCATATTATAGAACAAGTATTTAAACTATACGGTGTAAATGCTTAATTTGTTTGCCCAAATCAAATAAATCAAGATACTATCAATAAATATCGCCAACGTCATTAATTTGCTATAGCTTGCTCTTACTTGCCGTTAGCATATTTCAGACAATTTTCAGTATCATTACTTCTAAACTTAAGTGTCTGCATCTTTTTATCTTGTGCTGTATCAATAACTCGTAAAAGTTTATTTAACAATCTATCATGTACTTCATCAATAGTTCCACTGGCATCTACAACTTCCCAGGTGGAATCTCTCAACTGATGAAACACGTCCAGCACTTTCTGCTGTGTGCTCTCATTCTCATATCGCTCATTGCCAAAACCAGGTCTAGCATTCATCTCGACTTCGTTCAGTGTAAGTAAAAACACCGCATCTGGTTTTGGTAGACCAACCTCTTGTGTTTTACACCATTCAAGATCCATTCCTTAACATAAAGCAGACATAATAAGCTATATCTAGATATAATAGCAACTACTCATGTGAATATGTACCTGGTTTAATAGATGAGTAAGCAATTCCAGAGTATGAATACCTATCCACAACCAGTGTTACACCATCTTGCAGCAATTTCGTCATTTTATCTGCATTTTCCCAACGATTAGCAGCAAATAATAGATGGATTGCTTTATCATGGAGTTTACAATCTGTGTTGCTGAGATAGTTGCTAATGAGTTTGCCGGTTTGAGTGCTTCGGTCTGGATAGACAAATAATACAGCTGGTTGGTTCTTCTTTATTAGACTTTCTACTAATTTGCGACACTGGGTTGATTTACCCGAGCGGTCTACACCCTCTAAGACTATTAATGCTCCACGTTTCAGAGACATTTTAGCATTAGTGTTATAGGTGTTATATGCCACGATTATTACAACCAGCGTATGTGCTATTGCTGAACTCTGAAATGCCGAACTGTTAAAATCGGCCAAACGGGTCAAAGTTGTGGCGGTTAAATGAAAAAGAGGTTATGCTGTGTATATTTTAAAGATTTTAGACTGTAAGTTTTGAAATTTATTAAAGTAAATATTAAATGTAATACTTTACAATTATAAAACTTGATAATGCTAAGCAGATCTACAGAAATATTGTCCTTATAACTTTGAAATTGAATTTATAATCGTGCACGTTCGTAGTATGTCGTACATAATCGATATCTGCACATAAATCGCTCATTGGCTGCATAGAGACAACACAAAACTTATCGAAATCAAATTAAAAACAAATAAAACAATTACTAAACACAACTTTTGCATAAAGTTAATTATTCTAGAATTCCACGATATAATAGAAGTGTAAGGCATTAATTTAAATCGTGTGTCCTAGCAACATAAAATAGCATAATATAATTAGATAATTTAGTACCCGTAAACCTTGGTAGGGGGCGCATTGCTGTTATAAACGCATTCGACTTTATTATAAAAGTTATATCGTTTATTTATCTATCGAGCAATTATTTAATTACACAAGTAAATTAGCTGAAGAGATCCAAGACAACAAAATGTTATCTCTTGTGGAGCTCAGGTAATATACTCTTCTAGATCGTGTTTCTATTCGTATTTCACATTGTTTGTAGGTTAGAAAAAATTAACGTCGATGCTGGAGAAACTGAAGTGAGAGTACTGTATAATGCAAGATCAGCTGGGAATTCGGGAAATAATTTAGATATAGATCATCCGTATTACGAAAAGGATGCCTCTCCAAAATATTCTGGATCATCAGAAGAAGATAATGATCAGAAGGAAGTCATAGCCGAGGAAGAAATAAAAAGGACCAGAAGAAGAAAAGCTGATCCAACAAAATGGAAAAAAGCGTGCGCTAAGCGTTTAAGAAATAGCGGTAATGCATATAAAACTTTAGGCAAAGGTGTAGAAGTGCCAAGCAGGGAATTAAAGCCAACTTGTGATAAAAACTGTATTTACAAATGCAGCAATAACTTCAACGAAGAAAAAAGGATGCTATTATTTAATAAGTATTGGGAACTTGGAGATATTGTTAAACAACGGATATACATATCTACCCTTATGCAAGAGATTGATCCTAAAAGTAACAATACTAGAATGCCGAACCACGCATTTTATTTTTTTAAAGACGATACCAGAATAAGAGTATGTAAACCGTTTTTTATAGCTACTCTGGGTATAACTAACCGGTGTATACGTACTGTGAAGGCTAAAATAAAGAATAATACTTTAGGAGAGGATAATAGAGGAAAACATCCGAAACGTAAAATACCTGCAAATGACGAAATGTTACCTCTGGTGGACCTTAGGTAATACATATACTATTATATTTTTATTCTTATTTCTGACTAATGTGATTTTCAGTTTGGACAAAATGAGTGATGATGATGACGAAACTGAAGAAGTGATAATATTATGTCATGCAAATTCCCCATCGAATTCCGACGTAAGCATTAACTACGATATTTCTGAATGTGAACCTTCGGGAAATGATTCTGATCCGGATTATGAAAAGGAAGCGTCTCCAGAACATTCCAACGTATCAGAAGTAGATCAAAATGATGTTGTTGTCGAGGAAGCAATAGAAAAGCCCAGAAAAAGAAAGGCGAATCCAACAAAATGGAAAAAAGCGTGTGCTAAGCGTTTAAGAAATAGTGGTAATGCATATAAAACGCTGGGCAAAGGTGTAGAAGTGCCAAGCAGGGAATTAAAGCCAACTTGTGATAAGAACTGTATTTACAAATGCAGCAGCAGCTTCAACAAAGCAGAAAGGTTGGTAATATTTAAAAAGTATTGGAAAATTGGAGATATTGTTAAACAACGGATATACATATCAACCCTCATGCAAGAGATTAATCCTAAAACTAGTAATACCAGAATGGCGAACCACGCATTTTATTTTTATAAAGACAACATCAGAACAAGAGTATGCAAACCGTTTTTTGTTGCTACTCTGGGTATCACTAATCGCTGCATACGTACGGTGAAGGCTAAAATAAAGAACGATACTTTAGGAGAGGATAATAGAGGAAAACATGCGAAACGTAAAGTTCCTCCAGATTCGAAAAATAGTGGTCGATCTCGTATCGCTCGATCAGTCGTGTGATGAAATAAATAACAGACTTTTAGTATTTTGTTTTGAATGTAGATGGCATGGTTTCTCCCTCTTTTAGTCAATTTTTGCGATCTCCCTATTCCCATATTTATTTTTTCGACGTCTTTCTCCCGTATTCCCGCCAACAATTACACTGTGGGTGGATTTTCAAAAAATAGGCCACTCGGTTGATTTTAGTACAGAAAAATTCGTAAGTTTTTGCAGTCAAGCCATTATCAAAGTTTTCGAAAATCTTAAGATAAATTGCGTAACACTCCGCCGTCTTATTTCACTACGCACCGTGAAGAGCATTGATTTGAGACATGTGTATATGTGACTGCATTCAATCAACTCTGGCGTGCGCCAACGTCGCGTAGAGGAATAGAGATGGACGATATGCTGTATGCCTCACGCGCATTTGAACATGGGTATTTTGCTATTTATCCTCGTGAGTTTCGTTTCTTACGAAAAACAAAAACGCAATTCACTTATGCATTCTATTTTGCTGAAAAAAGATGAAATATTGGGAGTATGTTTTAAACTTCCTGCATTTCGATTGGTTGTTCGACACACATCCAATTATTCGCTGATCACGTCTACTATTGAATGCTATGCATTTTACATGTCGAAATTCTAAAACTCTAACAATTTTTTGCGCAAATATGACCATCACGACTGGAATATGATTGCAAAAAATGAAGCAAAAAATTACGAATTTAGAATCAACCGAGCGGTATTTTGAGTCACCCACTGTGTTATTAAACTTATATAATTTGAATTTTGTGAGCATGATCGTAATTAGTCTCCACCTCTAACTGGTAATCAATTTTAAAGTAAAACAATGTTAAAGGGGCCAGACATTTGGAATTGAAGTGTGATATGCAACAATATTAGTCAAGATCTTTCAAAGATATATTTCATTAATCATTTCAACCTAAACAATATTGGAGTATGCAATTTTATTAATTATAATGTTAAATTTACTTCCAAAACTACTTTCAATCTTAATATTAACAAATATATGCTCAGGTGTTTGAAACCCCGATGACATTTGTCCATGTCAAATGTCAAAACCATATGTGATCTCTATCTATCTATCCTTTGGGAGGCCAGACGACCTTGGGCCAGGTCAGAATGGGCCCATTGTACTAACTCCCTTGCAGGAGGAGTACCGCGACCACCCCGGGCCAAGAATTTTTCAATTCAATGACCGAGGACCGTACTTTCCTCCCTGGCAACCCCAGTAATGATTGTCTGTCACCAGCAAGGCAGCTGTGGTTTGATCCACATACTCCAAGCTAGCGCGCGCTTGGTGAACGGCGCTGCTGACCAATGCACTACTGAGGTCACAAAACATATGTGATTATAATTGTCATCTCTAAGCCAAATGTGTTCGAATTATTAATGATCAAGTTATAAGTCTACGATAGCTCAAAGGCTAGATCTCTGCAGTACCAATGCAGTCGTCTGCGATTCGATTCCCAGTCGTAGGATATCTTATCATTAATCATTTGAACCTAAATAATATTGGAGTCGAGATGTCGATGATAACAAAGAGAAACGGGGACCGTAACCGTTTAGATTTCCAGCTTTGTATCTAGCTTCTAATCAGCCTGTCTTTAAAAATATTTTTATATTTTCTTTCTTACATATTTTTTACTTTGGTTAATCCTCTGCGAGTGGAATAACAGTTTTACACCATTCACACATTTAAAAATGCTTTTATGAAGTTTACTTTTTGTTTATACAGGGTGAGTCGGAACTGAACCAACAAACTTACAGAAATCGTTCGGGGATTTTTTTTTGAGAATTTTGATATCAGTAACCTACTTCCCGACTTTTAGACAATCCTTCAAGAACCATAATTGTAGTTATACTTATTATCAAAATATAATACGTTTTTGGAAAGCGCTACAAGAAAATTGAATAATTGAAAAAGTTTCGATAAGGTGCACCTCTTATTAGAATAACAATTTCAATTCCGATTTCGATTCTCTAAAAGGAAAAATAACGATTATAGTTTTAATTTCGGTTTGTAACTAACGATTCCAATTTCAATTTCGGTCAGGGACAAACTTGAAGTCTTCAAACAAATCTCAGTCTTTGATTCCGATTTCGATCCTGGTCCCTGGTTTCTTCAAGGACAAATTTTCAGGCATCATTAGATAGGTATGCGTGTACATTGCAGTAAGGCCTTTACCGAAATGTTTCATTGAATAGCATTTGCAATGTATTAAAAAAACTATGAAGATAGGGGATATACTACTACTTGATTTTTACTATAATAATATCAGATTAGATAATCATGTGATAATTACAAAATTGTTAATGAAAATATCTATTTTCTAACCAAGACTTCATAATTAGTCAGTTTAACTTCTCTGCCTCCATAAGAAATATACAAACACCGATGAGATGGATGAATCTAAATCCAAAATAATAATAATAATTAATAACATAACCAAATTCATATTACATTAAGTGTACATACTTTTCCCACAGTATGCGCTTGTTGATAGTGCGCTCTCCCAATGTATAATTTTTCACCACTACATGTTTTACCACCTGGGACCGCATTTGCTGGAACTTGTCCATTGGAAGAAGCCACCCATTGGAAAGTGTGTTCACATAAAATCTATAAGAAACATAAGTTTGTAATAAGCATTATAATCCAAAACCTTTAATAAATTCCGTATACCTCATAACTGCTGACAGAATGTTCAACACCTCCATGTGCAAGATATGCTTGTCGGCGAGTAGGAACTATTTTGATTGGGCAGGAATCTCCATTAAAATGAGTACGACCAATATAAATAGGCGAACCATCAGCGTCCAGTCCACCTTGGACAGCATTTGGAGGTACCTTTAGGTTAGTATTACTTGACACCCAGTAATACCCAGTATCTTGAGTACTTTCTTGCTGATATTTTATTGTAACATTTTTAAGACGAGACGAAAACGTACCTTTAGGTAAGAAATTAAAATAAATACATAGTAATACTCAGGCCTCCTTTTCTTGCGCATCGCAGGGGTAGTAGTAGTAGAACTTACCAGCCATTGTAATTTGTAACTTTGTTAGTATATAATTTCAGAATTTAGAACATTGAAGAAGGTGTTGAATAGGTATGATTAATGGAACCTATTGCATCATTAATATATCAATAAGATAAGATTATATCTACATGTGCAATCATTAATCATATTTATCTAACTTGTGATAATATTGTTTTCCCGATTGTAATAAAAGAAACTCGCAAATTGTGTGGGAAAATACGCAAAAGTGAATAATATGTAGTGCTATTAATATGTACTAGGCATAGTAAGAGAGAGCGGAATTTTATCACTTGTTCTATCTTTTCTATTGCAGCATATAGACTTTTTTTCATAGAAAATGGAACAAATTCTGATGCGCCGTGGTCAGTTTTGAAAATTCTTTTGACGACTATAGTTGTGAACACTATAGTGACAAACTATAGGTGAGATTGCATATGATCATATAGAAAACAAACCTATGCAATCCTTGCTTCGGTGAGCTAACTAACTAACTAGGGGCGGTCGCCCCCCCCCCCCCCCATTTTATAACTATGGCAAGGAAACAACATACAGTAATATTTGTAGTTTAAGATCTTGCCCCCTCATTTTAAACCCCTACATTTCTTAGCACTAACTAAATAATTGTTATTTCTTGAACAGAATAAGTATTTCTATAGTATTTTTAATGCTAGTGAGCGCGGCGCTCCTGATAGCAATAAACCTGTCACATAAATCAACAGGCCGGACTAACATGCCGGCGCGTCACTCTCATATAATTCTACATATAAAGCACATTCTTTTCAATAATTAATTCTGAAAATATAGAATCTTACCTAGATCAAACTTTATTCACATAATATTCTACAAATTTTTCTGAATCTAAATCATTTTGGCTGATCCGACGCAGATAAGTCCTTCCCTTAAAATGAACGACGTGTTATTAGCTAATAAAATGTATGTTCCTACTTAAATAAACAATAAATAAATGCGTATTTGGATAGAAAATTTTATTGACATACTTTCAATCATCCAACGACAATTTAAATTCTAATCAAGATTTCGTAGCTGTCGAATCTGAGCTCCTCACCTCCATACGGAATATACAAGCAGTTATGGGAAGGATGTACCTGTTACAAAATAAGGTTATGGCATTATAGATAGATTAAATCAGCTAACAATAAGCACAAATACCTTGCCAACTGTGTTGGAGCCTTCATGGTAAGTCCTACCAATATACAGGGCCTCCCCGTCGCTTGTTTGCCCTCCGCACACCGCATTGGGAGGAATTGAGCCACCATAAGCTGGCACCCATTCGAAACGTTGTTCACAGAGAACCTATCAATACAAATTAATGAAGAAAATTTAAGATTTGTTTAATTATACACTGAAATTTATGTAATTTATGTATATTGTATAAATAAGGGCATACTTACATCATAATTGTTCACACAGTGTTCACTACCGCCATAAGCAACGTAGGCCTCGTTCCTAGCAGGAACAATTTTCGCAGGGCACCAATCACCCCCAACATGGGCACGCCCTACAACAATCTCCGAACCATCTGAATCGGTCCCACCGCGAACCGCATGCATGGGCACGCTGGAATACGAACTGCAATTGACCCAGTAATATCCTCCGTCTGTAATATCATAATATATGTTAGGTTATGTCAACTAAACTAATATTTAATCAAGAAATGAATAAATATGTGAGTAAGCAATTGAGGTTAGGTTATGGTAGGGTAGGATGCATACTGTTAGGTGGTCCGCCTGTAGGAAACTGCGGGGGCAGATAACCAGGCCCTACTGGCGGGTAGTTAGGCGGCATGTGAGGAGGCATATGGGGCGGCATGTGAGGCGGGTGGGGCCACGGCGCGCTTGGTTCATGCGGTGCGTAAGAATTGGGATCCGGATACATATCCGGGCGGAAACCGTAGCCGCCTACAAAGGCAAATCATACATTTTAATTAATTTATTCAACGATAAAGGAAATTAATTGATTCGAAGGGTTAAACTGTTATGGTTGTGAAGTTATTCAGCAATTAGTTTATTATTACATGCTTGGGTTTTGACGTCAATTCAACAAAATGGCGGACGCGGATAATAATTTCTAGGGAAATACCGACACAAGGAATTTGTTACGTAAGGAATTCTTGTTTACATATCACAAACAGCAAGGTAATAACTTACCAGACATGATTCTCTTGAATTCAAACTAGGTTAGAAGTAATAAAGCAAAAGGTGCGTAGTGATCACTGGTGGAAGAGCGACTAGGGCACACAAACAGAGCACTTTTCTAGGCTTACAACAAGGTAGACGTAATTGAACAGTTGTTGGTGGTATATTTAACAGCACTGATAAGGCCACTTATCTAGAAGTCAAGTGTTTTTTAAGCTTGTCACCGCTTGACTACGAGTGAACGCACCTTGATGTCAAATAGTTTTTCGAATTTTTTTCACATTTGCATGTAACTGTGTCGTTATTGGTCGATAGTGTTTACTCAATTGATTCCTGAATGTTGATATGTGATGGAAGTACTTAGCGACTCATTCGAAAAACACGCTTACTAATGGAAATCTATGGAATTTGTGCTGATACAATTCTAGAAAGAATGCTTTTAGGGATGAGTAATTAAAGCATGTGATGTCGCTTCTACAGCTAATCTTAAAAATGTGTAATCAGTCAAATCATACAAAAATCATATGGTACTTAGTCATATTGCAATGTTAGCGAACTTTTCGTTTTTCTGTTTATACACGACCTTTCGATTCTACAAAAGCTGCATTCCTTTTATGTACATGATGTCCCAGGACGTTTAACTAAGAGACGTCCCAGAGCTGCTACAAATGGATCACATCCAGGGCGTATCTTAAGCGACTTCAGTACGCTTGATTCGCATTCGTTTAATAACATAACCTCAGACTGCTCACCGTTGACTTGAACTCAATTTTTGTGCTTGTGCAGCGGTAAAAAGATGGAAAATTCTATTGTAGAGGAATTTATATTAAAGGTTTGATACTAACCAGGGGAAAGAAGCTTTTAGCGGCTCGTGACATGATGTCTAATTTAAATGGATCAATCGTGTGACGTCTCGGGAGCAGCTGGGAACAGTTGAATGCCTAAAAGGAATGCGCCTAAAATAACTGTTTAGGCGTGAACATGGCAGTGGAGTAACGTTGGTTGCCTATATATCGATTGAAATAAAAATATAATTTTACCTTGTCCTTGTTTATTTTACTTAGAAAATAGAAAATAAACTCATCTAATTCAAAAGAAGCTGGTAACAATTAATTTCAAATCCGTCAATAGCTATTAACTTTATGACCTCCAAACCGAAAGAAAACAAAGTTGTCACCAAATACAAAACTAAATCTCTTTAATTTACCCCAATTTATAGCAATATATAAAAGTTTTCCCCTCTTAAATTCATTCAATTAAAATACTATAATTACTAACAGGAACCTCTTGACCATTTACAGGTACAAACAGTTGCCTACTCTGTAGCGGATCCACCTTGAAGATTATAAAATATTGTATTTTAAAATATTACGAGACAAGTAAAATTCGACACAGAACATACCCTTCCAATTAAAATCTTATTCGCCACAGTGGTCATTCCAATATAGGTCGCTTTACCATTAGCAAGACGCCCACCAATCACAGCACGAGGATCTATCCTGTTTGGAAGACATTGTACCCATTTCATTCGTGTTCCACACAGAATCTTAGTCGAATATTAATGTTATTATGTGCTACTGTTATGTTACTAATCAATGTTGTACCTGTTTGTCATCACTAGTGGTGACTTTGCCATTATTCACAAAAAGTGTTTGCTCTAATTCAGGAATAATCATACCAGGAACTAAATCACCATCGAGCACTGTGCGACCTATATAGATTTCCTTCATTGCTTCATTTTCTGTGGCGAAGAATGCTTGGTCAGGAATATCGAAACCGGGGGCAAAAACCCATCCTGTTTCTATTTATAGAACTTATTATTGTCTTGTTTGAAAAATATATAAATTTGAGGTTATATTACTTTGTATATGTTAAATAAGTGCATACCTCGTGTTTCCGGTTCCACAGAGCACTGGAAAAGCACATCCTTTACGATTGGACCGATACCACCTCCGAGCCAGGCTGATAATAAAATATAATTGTAATCAATAATTTAATATACAATCAGTAGTTAAAATTAGTGAAATTCTTGGTAGTGTACATAAAATTTGTTTAAAATTATACCTGGCATCGTATTTTTAGTTAAATTTAT
The DNA here is from genome assembly GCA_025400035.1 of Tetradonia laticeps. Classification (NCBI taxonomy): domain Eukaryota; kingdom Metazoa; phylum Arthropoda; class Insecta; order Coleoptera; family Staphylinidae; genus Tetradonia; species Tetradonia laticeps. The sequence goes on from JAODVP010174182.1 coordinate 17,361, forward strand.
GTATTTAGGAAACATGAACGACTGCATGGTGTTTATGTCGCATTAGTGTGCCATGTGTGGAAACAAATGATAATGATTATCATGTGATAATACTTAAGATAAGCATGGACCTCATTTCAAGAATCGCGATAAATAATGGACAAGATTTAATCGACTGTGTTTTGTTCTAATAAAATTATTGCTGTAATGTTTACAATTTATTTAGTTAAAGCGTTTATATGTAGCCGACGTTTTATTTTTATATTTGTACTTTATGTATATGTTAATCAAATCTGATAAGAGACTAAAGGTGCATTTTCACTTTCACGCTTGACGCTAGGTTCGAGCGGTAGTTCATTCGGTACGTTCGGTGCGTTCGGTATATTCCAAGGACGTTAACTATCCTCCTGGAGTGCTTTCAGAAATACACCCAGAGTGCACTTTGGGTGACCCTAGCGTCACTCTGGCCGTTCAGAAATTTGGTGAGCGTGAGAGGGGTAAAATCTCACTCTCGTTCAGAAAGTCGCCGGGATACCGCT
>JAODVP010174403.1:0-17863 GCA_025400035.1 Tetradonia laticeps
CGACGTCAAAGACGTCAATTATCCAACCCTCCAGAACATCAGATGTTTACAGCTATCTAATAAATAAACGTTTCCGAGTTTCGCCGATCGTTGCATACAGGGCATATAGCGCAGATCCTCACACTTGTATCCCTTGTATATTACGAATATGAATCTCTCTCTCTCTCTCTCTCTTACAAATCAAAGGTGATTTATAACAAATGAACATCACAATTGTAGTTCTCCAGTGTCTGCTTCGCCAACAAGAGTCCAAGAACGTAAACTACTGGAACACGACTTCTGATAAATCATTAATGCTTTTTGATGTTATTGCTTTTGACGGTATAAATATTGTTTTTCTTTTAATTAACTTCATGTTGAATTTGCGATTACTATCTAAGTTAGCCAGTTATAATTTTAATAAATCTCAGGTTGGGTAGGATAACAAAGAAAATCTATTCCATCGCATACTTCATATGGAAACAAAGGACCCAAAGCACTTTTGGATTCATAAGTAGGCAACTCTATATACACAATATGTTTCGAGATCAAAACAAACCTTGACTGCGTTCACCGAGTGCAGTTCGTCGAGCGTGTGTTGAACCGATTGAACTTGTAGTGAAAACAAAATGAAAACGCTGCTCGCACGCCGCCACCGTGCGTAAACAGAAGGCGAAATGTAAGGTGATGTAATATGTAAGCGAATGTGATGAGTCGCACGAGCATCGCTCTAATCTTGCGCGGTTGCGCTTGTTTCACTGGATTCACGACTTTATCGGCTACGCGTAGATATTTTTAAATCTGCGTAGTTTTGCGGTTGCAATTTGGCGCACAAGACTATGAACTCACAATTTCTAAACATGTTATGCCTTGCAGTACGTTTAAAAACGTTTAGTTATCGTTCGTTGGTAAATAATTTGTTTCTATTCGAACTTTTAGTTAGTTTATATTAGTTTAGTTTACGTTACATGTTTGTAGGTACATATTTTACGTCGTTATTACTTAGTACTACTTAATAATAGGCAGTTTTAAAACCTAAAACTGTTGTTCTGTGCTAATTGTTTGTGATTAACACGTTAAATTGAAACTACCGCCATAAAAACATTGTAAAAATCGTAAAAATACTTATGTGTTGGTTTTGGTGTATGGGGACGCATTGGAATCGTCGTAGTTGTTCACTAGAGAAATAACAAATATCGCATGGGAAGGCATAATCCGCTGAGATTTTGAGACACAAGCTGGTGTGGAATAAAATTATGTAGTGTTTTGTGTTATTGGATTGTGGATTGTTAGAGGAGTGGTCCTACAAGAAGCAAAAATATGTGTGAGATGCGACGGTTCGGGTGCTACGTGGCTAGCGCCAGCAGTTCACGTCCATGAGCGAGACGAGCGGCGCTGGCGTCGCTTTCGTTGCCGATCGGCTTTCATCGGGTGCTGGCAGTGACGTGAAGTGTGACGGCGGACGCTGCGTCACCTCGCGCTCGCTCGCATCTTCCGGACTGGTAGCGCGGAGTGAGCGTGCGCATTCGGGTCACATGGCCGCTGGCGACCAATCGTGCTGCGCTCGCGTCTTAATAGACAGAGCGCCTCTGACAAGCGTAGAAAAAGTTCCATCAACAGCCGCCATTTTGCCTGTACGCGCTCGCGTTGGATACTCGCCGAGATTGGCTGTGAAATCGCGACCGAAGGGCCTCTTCACCGGGCGATATCGCGGCGCGCAGAGTGCGTGCGTTCGGGCGCGGCAAAAAGACGGGCTGATGCCTGGATCGGCGTGAGGATCGCTCGCCGTCGCTGTCCTGGCGTTTCCTCGAGTCCCCGAGCCCGCCGACCATTGTGCCATTGTGTGTGCGCGAGTGTTAGTTCGGGTAGCGATGTCGAGAGGGAAGCGTAGTCTGCACGTCGCACTAGTCTGCCCGCTCGCATTAATTATGGCCGACGGGTGAGCATCGCCGCCGCGCGCGAATGATGTGCCTTTTGAGATGCCCAGCCACTCGAACACTAGGACATTCGGAAAACGCCGCCACCCGAGGCAGACGCGCCGCGCGTCCCGCTCCTGAATCATGTGTTTCGACGCGTCGCCGCGCTGCGTTCTTGGATCGCCGTCGCCGTCGTAATCTCAGCAGCCAGTGCGGAGCGTATTGACTTCGGTCGGCGTCGCCACGAGCGCCTACCTACCGAGGAGGGCGCGTACAGAACAATAAGCGCACTCGGAGGACTCAGTGCGTGCGTGCATCCTACGTCCGCTGCCGGCGCCGCGGCTTCTTTGACGTCTCCGGAGAGTGCTGAGCGCACTCATACACACCATGGCCGATCATCTTGTCGATGGGCCGCCGAGCGCCAAGCGGGCGAAGCTAGACCCTTTTCAAGGGCCATCGGACTCTTCTGGTAAGCGCATTGTTTATAACACCTGTTTTGATGCGCGGTGTCGACGCCGCATTGGGATGTTTCCAAACAACTCCCACCGGCACACAGCTCGACGAAGCTAATTCAACCAACGTTGGATTCAGCTTCGTCGACCGGGTCTGAAATTTTAATTCATCCTTTCTGTACATAGCAATAGCATGCATTTATCTGCGGATTCTCTTGGTCTTGGATATAGACTGTAGTGTGCTAGCCTCGTAGTTTGCATGTGATTGAAATTTTGACCTTGCTTTTGATCTTGATGAGGCCGCGCAGGAACGATCGCTGGTGGTTGACACTGAACCCTAAAACGCGCACCGACTCGCCGGTACACCACACTACTGTATTAGTTTTTCATTTTAATTAATTTAATTTCTTATTAACATTTATACCATTAGTGATGCAACCGGCTTACAACAACTATGCGCTGGGGCCAGGACACGGCCAGGTCCTCGTACAAACACTTGGTGGTGGCCAATCGAATCCAACTCAGCAATGGGGAGCACCCCCATACCAGATCCAAAGTAAATAGCAACAAACCCTCTCTTAAACACCTTATTCTTCTGTTTTGTTTTCATTTTGTTTATAACAAGTCAGGGTAGGATCTTTCAAGGTCATTCAAGGGGAAACACTACTAAATAATATTGCAGGAATTATTTAATTAATTAAATTATGTCAAAAATTACTTAGTGAATTCTTTTTCATGTCAGTAAACACTAGTAGAAACTAAGTCTAGGATGTTTTAAGACCACATGTAAACTTAATTTATTTAAATAAATCAAATACTGGTGTATGCTAACCAAACTAACAAAACCCTTAAGACATTCTAGCCTTCAAGCATTAAATACTAAAGATTAAATTTTGCATGGAAACTATCAATAAATAATTTAATAATTGCTGTATCAAATGCTTTTTATTCTCTTGATAAATTACATAGTCGAATTTGAGTTTTATGAAGTGCCAATTAATTCATTCTATGGTTTGAGTTACTTTTGAATTTGAGGATTTGTTTAAAATTTAATCTGGATTGTATCAAATAGCAGAAATTAGTTACATGAGTTAAGCTTAATCAGTGAATGTTTATGGATGTTAGTACTGATTGTAATTTGATTATTAGCGTTTGCCTTAATGTTTGATGTTTAGTTAATTCTTACTCCGCGAGTGTGTGTTCGCGTACATAGTGTTTGTTTTTCTTCGTCGTTGAATTCAAATGTGAGCTGTAATACGAACTGTTTTGTAGATGTCATCAATATGTTTGACTTGGAGAAGGACCTACCCGACGAACTCATGTCTGGGGGCAGTTGGGGCCTGTTGGATAACATGGGGAATAGTAAACCCCCAGCGCAAGGTCCAGGACCCGGTCAGATGCAAAATGGTATTGATGCTGACGCGGCGAGCACGTTACGGCAGATGCAATTACATGGATCAATCTTACAGGTACTGATTCTCGTTTTAGTTACTAATTGTTAGACGATGCAAAGATTTCAGGTTTGGTTGATGAGTAACTAATCTTCCAAGTAATATTCTTTGCTAGATTAAAAACTCTTCCTATATTGCAAGTTGAATAACCATATTTTGATTTGCGTTTTCTGGAATAGTATACATATATTTTCAATATATTTTTGTAGCTTCTGATTCATTGTTATATTTTTTGTAGGGAAATAAAGGAATTGTTGGTAACGCGCTTATGGGCGGTCAGTTGGGTAGTAAAAGTCCCAACTTACAGTCGCCGCCAAACGCTGCTAAGGCCACTGCGGAGCAGATTGCTATGGCGAGCATGCCCAACAATGTGGGCTTGCAGAGCATGGCAAACAATGGCAGTTCACCGCAAGTTTTAAGTTCTATTCAAGGTATTTAATGCGATTTTAATAAATTAATTAAGAGTAAAATTTAACAGGAATTAAATGTGTATATTCACGAGAATTTTATAATGCCGTCGTTTATTACTTACTATATTAACCGATTTCGACTGTATTATGAATTTTTAAGAGAAATGACTTAAGCAAAGTTTCAGGTTCGATTGAGTTTTTTTATGCTCTTCCGATTAATAACTTTGCTAGAGAAACTCAGTAATTTATCTCATCTTAAAACTACATTAATTTGAGTTAGGGTTGATAGATTACTTACATTATTTCGCCATCATTGTTTTATAAGTGGTATATTACAATTTGGCTATCTCACTGTAGGAATGAATAATTCAGGAGGAAATATGGTAATGACCAATAGTAATATGAACACAATGTCTGGTATGACAAGCGGTGGGGGTATAGTCGTGAGCAGCGGCAATAAACCTCTTGGAGGTCCCAACAACATGATGGGAGCGCAAGGTTTACACCCGGGTCCTGGTAACCATCAAGTCCCGCAAGGCATGCAGAACGGGCCAATGATGAATGCACGTCTGGGCATGCCTATGAACCAGCGCGTACCTGGTCCTCAAGGTGTGCACGGTATGGGTCCTCGCATCCACATGCAAATGGGCGGCGGGCCCGTCAACCAGAGCATGCCAGGCGGTGGACCGTATTATCAAAACCCCAATGGTGGTGTGGGTGGTCCACCTGTTCAAGTTGGTGAGTATATATTTATGCCAAGAAATAATCGGATAATAACATGAAAAATACAGTTATATTTATTCATTCTGAATTGCAATTGAATTGTTTATAGTTGCACCTCAAAGAGCAGGAGGAGCCGGCATCCAACAACAACGATTTGTAGGTCCGAGTGGACCAGTAGGTCCTTCAGTTGGTGGTGGTGCTGGTAGTGAAGGGGGTATGGCACAAACACAGCCGCCTGCTCCGTCTCCTGCTCAACCTCAGTCAGGTGCGCCTAGTGGAACGCAACCAGGCCCACAGACCGCTACGCAGAACCAAGTTGGTGGAACACCTGCAGCAACAACAGGTATATATTTGTATACTATGTGGATTTGCTTGATGTTGATAACATGCTTAGCTCTGTCCGTAGACCCCGAGAAGCGCAAGCTCATTCAGCAGCAGCTGGTGCTGCTGCTGCACGCGCACAAATGCCAGCGTCGCGAGTCGCAGGGTAATGGGGAGGTTTATTGCTCGCTGCCTCACTGCAAGACTATGAAGAATGTGCTCAACCACATGACTACCTGCCAGGCTGGCAAGAGTTGCACTGTGCCGCATTGCAGCTCTTCGAGACAGATCATCAGTCATTGGAAGCACTGCGTGCGGAGTGATTGTCCTGTTTGCTTACCACTGAAACAAGCGGATAAAAATCGAAATAATCCAAATAGTAAGTCATTTATTGCATTTTTCAGTTTCGTCAGTTGAATTGAATAAAGAAATCCTGTGCAAAGTTTCAGGTTCGGTTGAGTCCTCTCATGTTCTTCCGATTAATAACTTTGCAAGAGAAAGTCAGTCATTTATCTTATCCTAAAATGAAAATATTTGTATTAGGGTTGATTGATTACTTACAAATTATATTTTATATCGTAAACTTTTTAAATATTCCGAGTTTTTAATAATAATTTTAATTATTACATTTTTAATTTATAGCTACTACAACAACACCACAAAGTACGCAAAGTCCGAACCCGTCACCATCAGACATGCGTAGAGCTTATGATGCACTAGGTATTCAGTGTCCCACAACTGGGGCTGGGCCTACACCACCTGCAGGATTGATTGTTGCGCAGCAGCAGCCAAGGCAGAGAATGCCTGTGGGAGGTGCAAACATGCAGAATATGCCACCAGGAGGAGCAACTGGTATGAGTGGTGTGAGAGTACTTGCGCCACCTACCAACCAAGTTGCACCTAATGTTAGTCTCCCTCTTGGAAGCGACTCAACGCCGGCGGCTTTGCTACAACAGCAGAACGCAGTCGCGCAGACTGCGGCCAACCTGCACAACATGCAACAAAGTGTTCAATTGTTTGAGCAGAATAATGCTGCTGGTTTGGTAAGTTAACTAAATAATTTTTTTTTCTTGTAACTAGTAATATAATATTTTGATGTTATGTGCAATGTCCATTGTCTACAGATGAATCCTGATAATCGCGTGCAATTGCCTGGTGGTTTGCAACCTGGTCAGGTAACAGCGACACCTGTACAAGGCACGAAAGAATGGCATCAGCACGTGACCCCCGATCTCCGTAATCATTTAGTACACAAATTAGTGCAGGCAATATTTCCAACACCAGATCCACAAGCGATGCTCGACAAGCGCATGCATAATTTGGTGGCGTATGCGAGAAAGGTCGAGGGTGATATGTATGAAATGGCCAATTCACGGTCGGAATACTATCACCTACTCGCAGAGAAAATTTACAAGATCCAGAAGGAACTGGAGGAAAAGCGCCAGAAGCGGAAAGAACAGCAACAGCTTCAAGCGAATCAGCCACAAATCCGGCCGTCTCTACCATCTGGTCAACAACAGGTACCTGGAGTTCGCGCTGGTGTCCCTGGCGTACCGGGTGCGATGCCACCGACACCCTCACCTTCCTTGCCGAACAACTCTCCGGCAATGGGTGGCATGGGCAATGTGATAAACCAGCAACCGCCTCAGCAAAACATCCGCATGATATTCCCCGGACAGAATACCCCAACTGGTCAACCAATTGTTGTCGGCCTGCCTGGACCATCTCCAACAGCGTCCAACAATCCAGGCTTGTCGCCTTTCAGTCAGCCGATGTCTCAGCAACCACAACAAAGTCAACAAAATGTAGGAACTCCCACTTCTCAGCAGCAGCAGACACCGTTTTCCACCACGGCGAATGGTCCCACGTCGCTACCTCAGACCTCGCCAGTGGGTGTGGGTGTTGCCACATCCACTGCCACCACCGCTCAATCCCAGAATCAGCACCAGTTTAATGATGTGGCCAAGAACAGTCGCCTCGCTCCCTCGCCATCGACCTTTAATCTGCAGCCGAGTAGTATGGGCTCTCAACCAAATAATGTGCGTTTGCCCACGCCATCTGATTCACATGCTACAACACCACACACGGCTGGACCGAAATCCGTTAGTTCTTCAAGAGGAGCAAGTCCTGCGCCACCAACGCCTATTGTGACCTCTTCTCCAGCACCCACAGCTGCTAGTCTCGGCAAAGGTATGTCTTCAAGTGAGCGACAAGCGATGTCTCAACCGGCGCGGAGTAGCATGTCCTCGATTATGTCTGCAATTACAGCCGCGGCTGAACGAGAGGATGACTCGCCTCCTGCCTCGAATGGTGGGGCTGGTGGAGGGAAACTGGATCAGATAAAACAAGAGGATAATAGCATGAACCACATTAAGCAAGAAGACATGAATGATACTTCCAATGGTCATCTTGAAGGCGGGAAGGGCATTAAGACTGAAATGAAACGGCCGATGCTTAAGTCGGAGCCTATGGACGACAGCGAGCATCCAATCAAGGAGGAAGATGGAATTAAGAAAGAAGTTATGTCGACGGATATCAAGCACGAGATGGATATGATGTCGATTAAAAAGGACGGCAAAAAATGCAGTAAGTAATCAATCACAAAATCATTTTGAGTTTTATATTATAATTGTATGTTTGTATTTCAAATTTCTCTTGTTACAGTTTTTAAATCTGACGAACTCCGACAAAAGCTCATGCCCACGCTAGAGAAACTCTACAGGCAAGAGCCGGAGAGTATACCTTTTAGACAACCAGTTGATCCAATCGCTTTAGGCATTCCAGACTACTTTGACATTGTGAAACATCCCATGGATCTATCAACGATAAAGAGGAAACTCGATGTGGGACAGTACACAGATCCATGGGAATATGTAGATGACGTGTGGCTTATGTTTGACAATGCGTGGTTGTACAATAGGAAAACCAGTAAAGTGTTTCGATACTGCACAAAGGTAAGCTATCGCACAATTTTCAATATTCCTTAGTTATTATTGGCCATTATTGGTTGTCTTTACTCTCTTTCGTTCCAGTTGTCTGAGGTGTTTGAAAAGGAAATCGACCCGGTAATGCAGATCATGGGATACTGTTGTGGAAGAAAGTACACCTTCAACCCGCAGGTTCTCTGTTGTTATGGTAAACAGTTGTGTACCATTCCTCGGGATGCCAAGTACTACAGCTACCAAAATAGGTCAGTGACATTTATCATTCTACATTCAGCATTCATCATAATTTGTTACATTATCTGCTTTTGACAATGGGGTGCAAAAATCATCATTATATTTGAATGTTAATAACGCTTAAAGTTAATACATTAGCAACTCTGTTATTAAAGACTTTTTGCGGAAATTCTGCCTGCTTTTCGGATCTATGGATCGTTTTTCTAAGACCACAGTGTATCATTTGAACTGTGCAGCATTCAATTTAACATAGGATGCATTAGGCGTCAGGATTCCAACTTTTGATCTTGAAATTTACACTTCCTACACACTTATAAAATATCTCAGAAAACAGCTTTCAGCATTATATTCATCACACCTGGTCTGCGGTGAGCCAGGTTTTGAAATTTTGGATCCGGCTGCATATGACTGAAAAAACGAACTTATCAGAATTATTTCTCCTCTCAGTTGTCACCGGCTAAATCTGATTTTTCCAATTAATGACGTCCCTAAATATTTTTGAGCATAAGTAAGTGTATTTAGATTTTTAGTAGAAAAAAAACAGCGTTTATCCACCCAAATCACAGTTGCCATGGAAATATCAACGTAAATAATTGCATATACATATCAGAATAAATCATGAGAATTACTATGTCTGCCGATCTTGCACCCAGAGACTCTTTGTCGATATTTAAAAGGTTTACCTTGGACACACTTCAAAGTGCATAAGAATTTAACGATTACAGCAAGTATAGGCACAAAATTTCGCACTAAAATTAACTTTCAATCGTTAGATGGGTATTTTATAAAAGAGAACGATTTTAGTTAGCTATACATGAGGACTTTTCGTTCATTTATTATGCTTTACTATGTTTTGTGTAATAATTTCTAGAAAGAAACGGTTTCCGCGATTGCTAAGTTAAGAAAACTAGGAACAATGTATTGCTAGATTTTGATTTTTTTTTTCTCTTTAAAAGATCTAGATACACTACTATTCTAAAAAAAATTGTAGGTGCTAAGAATAATGAACATATTTTCTTTCATTGGTGCACAATTTTTCTAAAATCAACCACGTCATCCAGTGTGCATTATAAATTATCCGACACGCGCGTCTTTTTATTTATTTTTTCGTGCTCGGAAAAATTTTCGTGTTTGAAAGCCCTCATAATCGACTTTTACATTAGATTTACAATCGTAATTCCTATATTTCGTTCCATAATGGTGTATTTACATTAGGCGAGAAAATTCACCAACATGTTGCTCAAGTTTGGTGTTGTAATGAAAATACATAGCCACAGCTTCATCACGAAATTATAGTTGCTGGACTTTTTACCAACATGCACTGTGCAATTTGCACTGTCAGGCAACAAGCTCGCGCAATTTAATCACCAATTGTAAATTTACCAAAATACACTCGTTTGGGATTATATTGTCATGGTAACTGTGATTTTCAAAAATTAATAATGTCCGTTTTTCTAGTTCTAAAATCCGAAAACTAACTTGCATGCAGCATTTTTATCTCTTCAAAAAATTAAATACACTTTTGCTCTGAATTAATTAGGGAAACCAATAACACGGTGAGATAATCTGGAGTCAATTAATCTGCGCAGAATGAAAAATTTAATTAAGTGAGTTAAAAATATGTAGAATTTTTACAAATAGTGCAGCTCAGAACCTCAGCTGGTTTTTGCAGAATAAATTAATGAAAATAACGAGTACAGTAGAGCTCCGGTTATCCGGACTAATTCGGACCGGAGCCCGTCCGGATAATCAAAAATCGGAATGATTGGACACCATATAAATACATAATAGTGCCCAACGCAAATAGGCAAACGGAATCAATGAATTTGTTTTTTGTTTACTACTATTCTGGACATTGGCACGCGGAATGAATAGAGCGAGTTGATTTATTTGATAAGTTATAAAGCCTTTAATGCAAGCAACTAAAGTCACTTCTGTTAAAAGTGTATAGAGCAGGTAGCCTGTTTCTCATAGTTCAGTAGTTTTCTAATTATAAAAATACAATTCATTACGTTCCCAATTGACTGCCGTAAGATTTTATGCCAAACATCCTTATTTTTCATTACTTTATTATGTAAAAACCAGCAGAGGTTTTGAGATTCACGCTTCTTGTAGAAATTCTACACATTTTTAACTCTCTGAATGAAATTTTTCGTTCTGCGCAGATAAATTGACCCTACATTGTCTCACCGTGTCATTGGTGAATATTACCAGCTTTTAGTTTTGATAATATCACCTTGCGGGTTAGACATCCTATTTATATTTCAAAATACAGTGGAACTCGGTTTTAGCGTAATTTAAGGGAGCGCAAAAATAGTGACGCAATAACCGATTGACGTTATAACCGTACTGGCTGATATTTGATGTTTTAATGTCATCCTTCTATTTAAATATTATATTATCATTCTTTCTGGAATAAACCGCAGTAAAATTCATATTTGACCATTACTGTATACACACATATATGCGAAAAATTTATAATAAAAAGTAGGAGTGTAGAAATCTGTAGTTTTTTCTATTCTTCAATGTTGAATATATCGCCCCTACAACTCATAAATGCGCACATCAGAGTTGCGCCTAGAAATATGACGCTATAGCAGAAATAACATACAATAGTTTAATAGGAAACTAGAAAGTCTTTTTAAAAATATACGCACTAACCAAGTTGACGCACAAAGCGAAGACGTTATAATCACGTTATAACGTTATAATCACGTTATAGATCATACCAATCTACTATAATCAATTCAAAATAATGTATTTAAATGAATAAATGACAAGAGTTGCATGTATTTGAAAAGCGTTGATTGTGCTTTACTAACACAAATGAAATTTGTTTGTTTTTTTGGTTGGTTCACTCCATGAATTTCCGCACAATCACAATGTATCCCCGTGAATAACCGTGTGGATGTTGCTTATCCATTTAACTTGCACGTGTGCGAACTCACCTCCAACCCATTGATAACATTCACGGGACTGTCACCTTTGCGTTCAACGAGCAGTCTTAAAGCATACGGTCTTGGATCCAATAGATACACGTTCTGCCAAAAGTGTTTCAACGACATTCAGGGCGATACTGTTACGTTGGGCGATGACCCCACCCAAGCACAAACGTAAGTTCTTATTCTTTTTATAATTCGAACTTTTATTAATATATATTGTCTCGTACAGCATGATTAAGAAAGACCAGTTCAAAGAGATGAAGAACGATCATCTCGAGATGGAGCAATTTGTGATATGCGAGTGCGGCCGCAAACTGCATCAGATATGCGTGCTACACATTGAGAACATTTGGCCGACGGGCTTCACCTGTGAAGAGTGTCACAAGAAGAAGGCTACTAAACGGAAGGAGAACAAGTTCAACGCTAAGCGACTGCCACCAACTAAGCTTGGAGTTTATATTGAACACCGTGTAAATAACTTTTTGAAGAAGAAGGAAGCGGGTGCAGGCGAGGTGCACATTCGTGTGGTTTCCAGCTCGGAGAAGACCGTGGAGGTGAAACCTGGAATGCGCAGCAAGTTTGTTGATACGGGTGAAATGAACGCAGAGTTTCCCTATCGAGCAAAGGCTTTGTTTGCTTTCGAGGAAATCGACGGCGTAGATGTTTGCTTCTTCGGCATGCATGTTCAAGAATATGGTTCGGAATGTGCGGGGCCTAATACACGGAGAGTTTACATTGCATATCTCGACTCGGTGCATTTCTTCAAACCCAGGCAATTCCGTACTGCTGTGTACCATGAGATTCTTCTTGGGTACATGGACTACGTTAAAAAGTTAGGTTATACTATGGCACATATTTGGGCGTGTCCGCCATCTGAAGGTGATGATTACATTTTCCATTGTCATCCACTGGAACAGAAGATTCCGAAGCCAAAAAGGTTGCAGGACTGGTACAAGAAAATGCTTGACAAAGGAATTATCGAGCGCATTGTCTTTGACTACAAGGACATTTTGAAGCAAGCAATGGAAGATAACTTGCGGTCTGCTGCTGAGATGCCATACTTCGAAGGGGATTTCTGGCCCAATGTCTTGGAGGAAAGCATTAAGGAGTTGGACCAGGAAGAGGAAGAAAAGCGGAAACAGGCTGAGGCTGCAGAGGCCGCCGCTATCTTTATGAGTAGTGATTCGGAGGTTGGAGCGGATGGTAAGAAGAAAGGACAGAAAAAAGCTAAAAAGAGTAATAAGTCGAAAGCAAATCAGAGGAAGAATAGTAAGAAGAGCAATACGCCCCAAACTGGTAACGATCTTTCGACGAAAATCTTCGCTACAATGGAGAAACACAAGGAAGTGTTCTTTGTTATCCGCCTGCATTCTGTTCAGTCAGCAGCCAGTCTAGGCCCTATCCAAGACCCGGATCCATTCATTAACTGCGATCTCATGGATGGCCGCGATGCCTTCCTTACCATGGCGCGCGAGAAACATTATGAATTTTCATCGCTACGTCGCGCGAAATACAGCACTATGTCGATGTTGTACGAGTTGCATAATCAAGGCCAGGATAAATTCGTGTACACGTGTAACAACTGCAAGGGGCACGTGGAAACACGCTACCATTGTACTGTTTGTGACGATTATGATTTATGCATTCAGTGCTTCGAGAAAGATGGACATCCGCACAAGATGGAAAAACTCGGGTTGGGATTGGATGACGAGTCCTCGCCAGGAGACAGCAAACAGGCCAATCCACAAGAAGCGCGCAAGTTGTCTATCCAGCGGTGCATACAATCGTTGGTGCACGCTTGCCAATGCCGAGACGCTAATTGTAGGTTGACCAGCTGCTGTAAGATGAAACGGGTGGTTACTCATACCAAAGTGTGCAAACGGAAGACAAACGGCGGTTGTCCCATCTGCAAACAACTCATTGCGCTCTGCTGTTATCATGCTAAGCACTGCCAGGAGTCCAAGTGTCCCGTGCCCTTCTGCTCCAATATCAAGTACAAACTTAAACAGCAACAACTGCAGCAAAGGTATGGTTATTTTAAATAACTAATAGTTACAATTATTTCCAGCGTAAGACTTAATTTACATTTATTTGCTTCTTGTCCAGATTACAACAAGCGCAACTTCTTCGTCGTCGTGTTGCTGCAATGAACACACGTACTGTAGCTCCTACCAATGCACTGCCTGCGAATAACGTACCTATGGTGTCCAGCGTGCCCAGTGTTGTACCACCTGGAGCGGTGAGTCCTTCAATGAACACCAATGCAATGGCCGCGGCTGGGCTTGGTGTGCAGAGTCCACATCACCCTGGAATAGGTTTGAAACCGGGCACTCAAACGCCGCCAGCGAATGTGCTGCAAGTCGTTAAGCAAGTGCAAGAAGAAGCAGCACGGCAACAAGCACCCAATGTCAGTTATGGGAAGGTGAATCCAGGCTGTGTACCGGGCCCGAATATGCCACCTCCACAGATGCAATTACAAAGGCCGATGGGTCAACATATAGCTGGAAATCAAGGTATTACGAGCATATTTCTCTTTCAACAATTCCAATATTAACCTCGTTTTTTTTAATACAGGTACGAATTTAATGCCTATGGACCAGTGGCAGCAAAGGTACCCTAGTACTCAAGGCCAGGCGATACGACAGCAAGGTCCACCTGTGATACACCGCCAGCCGCAAATGGGAGGAGGGGAGCACATTCAAGGCGGAGCTCCTGCTCTGCGACCACCGGTGGGTGCACTGAACCAACAGGGCGGTGCTGGTTTGCCTCACAAAGCGGCTATTCAGCAACTGATGCAGACTCTGCGATCACCTCAAAGTGATGAACAACAAAGACAATTGCTGCATATTCTGAAGAGCAATCCACAGCTAATGGCTGCTTGCATCAAGCAGAGACAGGTAAGTTAATAGTAATATTATTAAAATTTGGATTCTGTTGTAAGCGGTAGTGACAATATTTCTAATAATCCTCTTTCCTAGGCTCAACAAGCACAACAGGGTGCTGGTGGTGGAAACAACTCCGCTCAGCCACAACTACAGCATCTAATCAACCCACAGCAAAATCCAAATCAAATCAACCGATTGCAGATGCAGTCTCAACAGCAGATGCTAGGCCACAGTGGACCTGCGGGTACTGCTCAAGGCAACCCTGCCGCACAGCAGATGTCCCCACAACAGTGGTATAAACACACGCAGATGATGCGTCAAACTCAACAGCATCAGCAGCAGCAACAACAACAACAGCAATTCCAGCAACCACCTGCGCCTCCAACCTACCCCAGGCTGCCTGCCATCAATCGACAAGTACCAATGGGTGGTTATAACAACTCCTTTGGCGACCAGCAATACCCACCGCAGATGCAAGCGATGCGGCCGTCGCCATCACCGGTGGCGTCGCCAATGGGTCCGCCAATCTCTGTACAGCAACAGCAGCTCATGCAGAGCGTGCGGTCACCGCCGCCGATCCGCTCACCTCAACCCAACCCATCGCCGCGGCCAGCGCCCAGTCCGCGCAACCAACCTGTGCCCAGCCCGCGCGGGCCGCAGCAGTCGCCGCACGACCTCGCCTCTTCGGAGATGCTCCTCGGGCAAAACCACGCTAACCCACAAGACAACGACGTACCGCCGATGACGCCGCAGGACCAACTTAGCAAGTTTGTGGAACAGCTTTAGTGGTGAGTGACACTGTAAACTGCTCGTGACCTGGTGCTGTGCGGCGTTCGTACTTGTTCTTGTTCGCTCGTGCTGTAAGTTATGTAAAAAGTAGTCGTAAGTTTTTCAATCCAATGTCGCACACGCGAATGGGACGTAGAAGCTGGTGCAAGTTAAAGACAACTCGGAGTAGTAAATATAAATAATATTTGTGTTTTATCTGAGCATCCGCGTGTCGCGTTGCGTCTAGCAGCTAATTTAAAATGAAGCAGACAATTGAATAATGAATTTGTACATAATGTTTATTAAGCTGACTTATTAAGGACATTATTAGACGATTAATATTTGATGATTATGTGCACTAAGAAAATTGCGTTTTCGCAACGTATCATTTATGAATAATGAATATTGAATATTATTGTATGAAGAAGAGTTATCCATACAATAATTGTTTGAGTGAAGGGAGTTTACCTAAAAGTATTTCGCTTTGCGAGGCTGTGTTATAATTTTTCTCTTAATTTAAACGAAACAACTGTAACTTTTAATTTCCTGATTCTAAGTTTGGACACACATGAACTGAAAGGGATTTGATTCTGAGGCGATGAAGCATTTGACGGATTGTTACCTGCACACAAAAATGAAATCATAAGTCGATGAGGTGGAGAAACAAAGTAATAATTTTCTAATTATAAAATAAACATAAACATAACATTTATACATATATGATTACTATGATATGGGCTAATTTTTATACATACGTACGAGGAATTCAGTGTGTACGTGTTGAGTGTGACGAAGTGAGTGCCGCCTCCATGTGGGACAATTCCGCCACCTCTGCATGCCATGCCCTTGTAATAAAACTTATCCCTGTGTACACAGAAACTCTTCATTGTTTTTATACATATATTTATAATTTATATACATATATTATATATACATAGTTATATCGCATCGCGGCGCAACCTGTGTAAGTGTAATTAATTGCGTGCGATATGTGGCGCTGGGTGGTGCGTTGTTGGCGTTGGGGGCGGCTGGAGATTTATTGTAATTAGTTTCGTTTTTTGACTAAGAGTGATGCTAAACTATTGAAGTGCGCGTCCGGTCGAGCGCGCTCACGCGGATTTTCACAAGTAATCGAACACTCCCTCCTTTTATTTATTATTTTTGAACATACAAGAAAGAGATATTAGAATTACATCTTAGTGTTAAGTATTATATAAAAAATAAACGATATATTGAAAAATTATAACATGAGTACCGACGCAGCATCCAAAAACAATTAAAACTTGTTTTCTAGATGTCTGGTGTTATTTTTATTGTGTACATTGAAATTACTTCATCACAGTTGTGCAGTTAATTAGATTGAAGCACAATTTTACTATATGTGTATGTACATACATAGTTTTGATCTGAGATACAACTGAATATATGTAATGTTCTTAATTGCTGATAGGTAACTTTGCGTTAATGTACAATTACTATTGCACATATAATAATGCTGTTTGTACAATCAGAATCTAGGTTGGCCGTGTCTCAGCATCAGTCACGAGACGGCAATCAAGCTTGTTACGTGAAAATGGGTGAGCAGAGTAAGATTGTCCTTCAATGGTGTTTTCAATGCCGAGACTCAGACTGCAATCTGCGGGGGCGTTGCAAGTTGAAGCCGCAGATCTCCCATACAAGGGTATGCCAGCGGAATGCTGATTGTCGTTCCGGAAGCGGATTAGTTAAGTTCAACCATTACCATTTTCAGAAGTGTGACGACTTGAGATGTCCATTGCCATTGCGTTTGTTTTTGAAGAGGAAACGCCATCAACAGAGGTTGTGTTCATAAATATTTCTCGTTATTTAATTTATTGTTTATTTCATAAATTTATGTTTGTAAGGTTTAAATCTAATAATCAAGAACTACCAATCCCACAATATGGATCAAAAGTGGTGCATGTGGCTAGGAATGATGTGCATTAATGCCTGGAAAACCCTATTCATGCGGTTAAAGATGCAGAATATAATAGAAATTTACAACTATACAGTGCGGATATTATAAAGCTACATTCAGCGGTGGAATCACCGCTTGGTGAACAAAGAGAAAGAGAGATCAAGGATATTTTCAAGACTAATCCTGCTTTGATAACTTATCTTCTGAAGAAACGTGTAAGAATGTATTTTTTACTAGACTTCTCTCCTTTCTTGCTCAATATTTATTTTAGATATAGGACATATAGAAATATTTGGAGCGTATTGATAGCATTACAGCTGAATCACATATAGCAAAAATGTTCAACGAATTACAGCTTTCTTATGATGCCACCTCCTATAAGATGGCGTTTATGCATATCTTGTTGAACCCAGGACTAACATTCTGAGAATCTACCAATGTTCGATTATCTCGTATCATTGATTTTTTGATCTAAAGCAACAATACTATATGTTACTCTTTCTACAGGGATTCTTTACATTAATTATTTAAAATCTGTATTAAATATCAAGCCAATATCTGAGGATAATCAAAATTGCGTTTTACCATTCTCTATTTACTCAGAGTAAATTTGAGCATTAATAAATGATACTTGTGGTACCAGAGTCTCGACTTAAAATTAACTCAACGGTAGGATCGCACAGATGTAATAATTCATGAAATGCAAATTTCCTGGCAAATAGTGTGCTGCAATTGTATGTTTTCAGTGCCATTTATTAGAGCAAGCGATAGTCTTTATCATTATGTAGCTTTTGTTAAACTTTTCTATAGGGATGGGTCCTCGATACTCTCCACTAGATTAAAGACCTACAGGCCATCAAAAATATTATTATTAAGCACGTAAATAAGTAGTTGTAATTAG
>JAODVP010174514.1:0-17860 GCA_025400035.1 Tetradonia laticeps
CATAACATAAAGTGCAGGTACTGACTAAAGGTACTCCTAGTGTTTTGATGCGCACCACGCTTTTAATGCGAGTGATTCATGCATAGAAGTTGACCACTTTATTTTCGTCTTTTTAGATACACTCATGAAAACGTTGTTTTTAGATTTTTTAATCTAATATATTTTTTTTATGTGAATACGGCTAACTCAATTATTCGAAGCAATGTTAAGTCAAGTTAATGATAATAATGCGAAACGAAAACGACACATCTTGAAAAACAAAGGTTTTATAATTATTAGGGTTAGAAAAAATTATATTAGATGAAAAAAATCTAAAAACAATGTTTTTATGAGTTTATCTAAAACTATGAAAATAATGTGGTCAACTTCTATGTATTTTATTTTCATCTTTTTATATACACTTATAAAAACGTTGTTTTTAGATTTTTTAAATCAAATTTTTAACGTGTCTATCTGTAGTTGAACTAAACGAACTATAGGTATTTGTATATCGTTTTTTCTGCTTATATAATATTTAATTTAATTTCCAGTACATGCCTGTTCGTGTTACGAACCGTGGCTAAAGTGTGCGTGGTGAAACGTCGGTACTCTGAAGGCAATTTCCTCATCCAACAGGCGTTAATGTTGGCGACTGAGTTATACAGTGTGGACTTGCATCCCTCATTCGCGGACACCCTGATGGTTTATGGATTCTTCTTGCTCAACTATGACAATATAGCTGAAAGTGTTCAGATCTACAAAGAGGCGTTGGATGTCCGCATCTCCGTTTTTGGGAATAGTAACAATATGCACGTCGCCTTTGCCTACGAGGAGCTTGCTTATGCTCATTATGTTAATGAGTATAGTTCTGGAGATTTTCAAATGGCTCTGTAAGTTTCAAACGTTTATTTGCAACTAAGAGCGATTATTGTGTTATTATTCATTAATTACTTCGTGGGTGACTGAAAAAGCCACTTCTAATTAATTCAGCGATTTGTTATTACTACAGATTGAAAGAGGAAGTCTTCTTCTTTGAGCTGAGATGTCATACGCAATTGCATCTCAAGCGGTGCGCGAAAAAATCGGTTTTTTTCCGATGCTTGTGTCGCGAAATTCGAAAAATGGCCTAAATTTTCGGTCTATTTTAAGGCGCTTTTAATTAATTCTGCGATGTGGTATTACTACATATCGAAAGAGCAAGTTTTCCTCTTTTAGATGAGATGTCATGCGCAATTGCACCTCAAGCGATTCCCGAGAAAATCGGGTTTTTCCGACACTTGTTTCGCGAAATTCGAAAAATTGCCTAACTTTGCGTACTATTTTAAGGCACTTCTAATTAATTCCGAGATGTGGTATTGATACAGATCGAAAGAGCAAGTCTTGGTTTTTCAGATGAGACGTCATGCGCAATTGGATCTCATGCGATTCGCGAGAAAATCGGGTTTTTCCGATGCTTGTTACGCGAAATTAGAAAAATGGCCTAACTTTGCGGTAGATTTTAAGGCGCTTCTAATTAATTCCGTGATGTAGTATTAATACATATCGAAAGGGCAGGTTTTACTCTTTTAGATGAGATGTCATGCGCAATTGCACCTCAAGCGATTCCCGAGAAAATCGGGTTTTTCCGACACTTGTTTCGCGAAATTCGAAAAATTGCCTAACTTTGCGGTCGATTTATAGGCGCTTTTAATTAATTCCGCGAAGTAGCATTAGTACATATCGAAAGAGCAAGTTTTCCTCTTTTAGATGAGATGTCATGTGCAATTGCATCTCAAGCGGTGCGCGAGAAAATCGGGTTTTTCCAACACTTGTTTCGCGAAATTCGAAAAATTGCCTAACTTTGCGGTCGATTTGAAGGCACTTTTAATTCATTCCGCGATGTGGTATTAATACAGATCGAAAGAGCAAGTCCTTGTTCTTTCAGATGAGTTGTCATGCGCAATTGCATCTCAAGTGATTCCCGAGAAAATCGGGTTTTTCCGATGCTTGTTTCGCGAAATTCCAAAAATGGCCTAAGTTTGCGGTCGATTTTAAGGCGCTTTTAATTAATTCCGTGAAGTAGCATTAATACATATCGAAAGAGCAAGTTTTCTTCTTTTAGATAAGATGTCATGCGCACTTGCATGTCGAGCGATTCCCGAGAAAATCTGGTTTTTCCGACGCATGTTACGCGAAATTCGAAAAATGGCCTAACTTTGCGGTCGATTTTAAGGCGCTTTTAATTAATTCCGTGAAGTAGCATTAATACATATCGCAAGAGCAAGTTTTCCTCTTTTAGATGAGATGTCAAGCGCAATTGCATCTCAAGCGGTTCGGGAGAAAATCTGCTTTTCCCCACGCTTGTTTCACAAATTTCGAAAAGTTGCCTAACTTTGCGGTCGATTTGAAGGCGCTTTTAATTAATTCCGAGATGTGGTATTAATACATATCGAAAGAGCAAGTTTTCCTCTTTCAGATGAGATGTCATGTGCAATTGCACCTCAAGTGGTGCGCGAGAAAATCGGGTTTTTCCAACACTTGTTTCGCGAAATTCGAAAAATTGCCTAACTTTGCGGTCGATTTGAAGGCACTTTTAATTCATTCCGAGATGTGGTATTAATACAGGTCGAAAGAGCAAGTTTTGGTTTTTCAGATGGGACGTCGTACGCAATTGAATCTCAAGCGGTTCGCGAGAAAATCGGGTGTTTCCGACGCTTGTTACGCGAAATTATAAAAATGGCCTAACTTTGCGGTAGATTTTAAGGCGCTTCTAATTAATTCCGTGATGTAGTATTAATACATATCGAAAGGGCAGGTTTTACTCTTTTAGATGAGATGTCATGCGCAATTGCACCTCAAGCGATTCCCGAGAAAATCGGGTTTTTCCGACACTTGTTTCGCGAAATTCGAAAAATTGCCTAACTTTGCGGACCATTTTAAGGCGCTTCTAATTAATACTGCGATGTGGTATTAATACATATCGAAAGAGAAAGTCTTCCTCTTTTAGATGAGATGTCATGCGCAATTGCATTTCAAGCGATTCCCGAGAAAATCGAGTTTTTCCGACGCTTGTTGCGCAAAATTCGAAAAATTGCCAAACTTTACGGACGATTTTAAGGCACTTCTAATTAATTCCGTGATGTGGTATTAATACAAATGGAAAGAGCAAGTATTCCTCTTTCAGATGAGATGATGTCATGCGCAATTGCATCTCAAGCGGTTCGCGAGAAAATCGGGTTTTTCCGACGCTTATTGCGCGAAATTCGAAAAATGGCCTAACTTTGCGGTCTATTTTAAGCCGCTTTTAATTAATTCCGTGAAGTAGCATTAATACATATCGAAAGAGCAAATTTTTATCTTCCAGATGAGATGTCATGCGCAATTGTGCCTCAAGCGGTTCTCGAGAAAATCGGGTTTTTCCGATGCTTGTTTCGCGAAATTCAAAAGTTGCCTAACTTTGCGGGCGATTTTAAAGCGCTTCTATCTAATTCCACAATTTGGTATTAGTATAGATTAAAAGAGGAAGTCTTCACCTTTCAAATGAGATGCTATACTCAATTCCACTTCAAGCGGAAGTCACGCTGTTCGGAAAATAGAGCGGCTTAACTGGAATATGTCATGCCTCTAAAAAATAAAACAAAAAAATTCTGATTTTTCTGTACTAAAAACCGAGTGAACTTTTATATTTATTTATTTTTCTAAAAAGCACCCACACTGTTACTATTATAATCATTACAATTTTTAGCACATATGCCAACAAAGCAACATACATCCTAGAAAACTCATTGCCTCCGAATCACCTCTCCCTCGCACACACAAAACGTGTGAAGGGTCTGATCGTGGAAGAAATCGCACTGGATATGCGAGACCCCAACGAACACAAACAACGCGAAGTGTTACTACTGCAGGCTGAGATTCTACACAATGCAGCACTCGCATTGTCGTTGCACACCTTCGGTCTGAACAACGTCCAGACCGCGAAGCACTACGGCAACCTGGGCCGCGTGTACCAATCGATGAACCAGTACGACAAATCCGAGCGGATGCAACTCCTAGCCATTCGCATCAAAGAGGGCATTCTGGGCATGTGGGACTATGAGGTAGGCTTGAGTGTGGGCCACCTTGCCTCACTCTACAACTTCCACATGAACCGCTTCGAGGACGCCGAGCGGTGTTACTTGCGCTCTATCGAGATCGGCAAGAATCTCTTCGGCGAGACTTACTCGGGCCTCGAGTATGACTACCGCGGACTGATTAAAGTTTACACGCAGCTTGACCGGCCTGACCTCGTCAACAGGTATCGGGATCTGATGCGTAAGTGGAGCGAGATGCGGCAGGCGCCGGTGCCGATCAAGCGCTACACGGACCTCCTTCCGATTTCGAAGATTGTGCACCGGTTTCTCAACTGGGAGAGCACGAAAAGTGAGTCGGATGATCGGAAAGACTATGAGCACCACGCATAGGGCGGTGGAACCGCCGGGTTTTAGTTTTAAACTCGAATATCAGCTGCAGACTGAAAACGATCCTAGGTATGATCGCTAGTTGACGCTGGAATTTTACTGAACATCTAGTCAAGTGTCGAGGATGGGAATTTGCAAAATTTTCATAACTAGTAGTAATGCGATAGTCATCTTCCTTATTATTTATTTAGTACAACGGACAATTTGATATACGGAGTCCATGTACTGTGACATACGGCTTACTTTTAGGTTAGGAGAATTCCGAATTTCATAAGCTTCGTTGCCATGTGATTTCTTTTATTTGTAAGTGAAACCGCACGAACTTTCATCTCCCACTAATGTAAAAGACATTCCGCGACCCGGATAGGCAGAAATTTGCATTCAGTTATGACATTTAAAAGTTATTCGTATAATTTGATGATTTTATTTTTTAAATTATTCTTACTTTTTTATTCTTAAGTTAGTTCTAACCAATCGATGACAATGTTTAGTGTTTTTGAGTTTTATCTATGAATATTTTTCTCATATATTATACATACGAGCGTTAATACGACACATGACAACTCAAGACAATGCAATGTAGTTTTTAAATGTATTTTTAATTTGTTCCTCTTCGTGAAACTCTGATCGATGTAGGATTTTTTGCATTAGTCTTTAGTCATTATGCCTTGTATAGGCTGTTGAAGCGATGGTGAATTTCTAATCTGCATTCATAAAATGGGGATGTTTCATTTTTTTTAACTTTCATAATTCAATACTGCAATATTACTGAACGCTGCAATTGCTGCATACATAAAAAATACTGATTTTTAAGATTTGGAAGTTTTTGAAATAGTGTCAAAACTACAGAAATGGTGAATTTGAAGGGTTTTTGTATCTTTTGTTTCTTTGATCTGACTACTTAAAAAAATCCTAGGTTAGGTTGGATTAGGCTCAGTGCACTCGTGAATTTTTTCCACACTTTGAGGTTAAGGAAATATAAGATACAGTAATTGAAAAACCTCTCAAATTTGTCATTTCGGCAGGTTTGTTGTCTGAAATAATTTTTTTCGTTCTAATAAAAACTAAAATTCATACGAATTTGAATTCAGGTAACTAAATTACATAAAGATTACATAATATTATGATATTTTCACCCTGTAGCATTTCATGTCAATTAAACCTAACTTTACCTCATCTCTGAATTGAATAAAACTTGCAACACTTATTCTTGATACAAAAACAAATAAATATACGAAAGCAAGGGTTATTTATTTCCAATAGTTTTGGAAATATAGCTATGTAAAGCTTTTAAAAAAGCGTGAAAAATCCGAAAACGTTTAAGGTAATCTAGACTCTCACCTGACTAAACGTGTCATTTTATAGTTGTTTTCCTGCTTTTTATAGCTTGTAATAATAATTTTAGCCGAAAATTCGATTCAAAGTTTTATATAGGGATTTTTTGAAGAAGTACATAAATGAACATTTTCAAAAAAATACAATATTGGCTTTACATTTGTATAAGTCTTCATGCCAAATATGAATGTGAGATGATGATGGGGTCAGGGTACAAAAAAATAGTGTGCAACTTCTAAAATGTGTGATGAGTCAGGGATGCGATGCTTTGGCCGACTTAGCTCGGAGTTATTATTAAATTTTGGTTCTGATCCCATTATCGTCCCATATACATATTTGGCATGAAGATTTATGCAAATGTAAAGTAAATATGGCTTTTTTGAAAATCATTTATGTACTTTTATTTTAAACCGCTACATATAAATTTGATTTAAATTTTGATATCCGAATTACAGGGTGCGGAAAATGGAAGAAAAACATCGCGTGAAAAGAGTGAATAAATAAAATATATATAAATTATACGTAGCTATATTTTCAAAACTATTAAAGATAAAAAGTGTGGAAAATTTTAATCAAATCAGAAGTGAGAAATTACAAAATTAGTTGTATATAAAATATTTACCCTCGAAACACCGTATATTTAACTTCACATTTATAAAAATACAATGAAACATCCTCATTCTGTCTATGTATGATACTTAGATGCGTATATTATAGAGTATAAAACAGATTGAGTATGAGATCGATATATATCTATAATGATAATGTGATAAAGCGATTTATTAGTACTAAATTAATAGTTTATTGAGTGTTGAGACACGATTGAGTCAGGAGTGGCATTTTCTATGTAGTATGTAAAAATTTCGAATTCGTACATGTGAGTGAGTCTATTTTGTTATGGAGATTGTCTCGTAATTGATCCCGTATACGTTCGTTGAATAACCTTGTTGTGTTTCCGATTACCCAGGGGAAAGTATGTTTATCAGTGCGTTTTATTAGCTCTAACACTACCTAATTCAGATCATATTCATGTTCATCTTCTGTGCACAGTCGTCACTGAGTTTAATTGACAACGTTTATTCATTGCACATAATTCATACATGTTGGAGTGATGACTTGTAAGACTAGAAACTAGAACTGATTGTTATAACATGATCTGAATAAATAAGAGAAATACTGTTTTATTTTGTGAATCACGCGAGTTTGTTCATTTTGTGAGATGTACTTGTACTTATATAACATGATAGCGATTGATAAGTTATCTGGGAGCACTGCGCATGCGCGGTTATTACTTGGTTGTATGTAACAGCTCGATTATATTACTTGTTGCGCAAACGCTGAACAAAGTGCTCCTTACTTCTGTTGAATAGGTAATATTTGGTTATTTACCTTTCACCTGTGATACTAGTTGACATGTATTTGACTTTTCCTGTTCACATATCGTAGTCCAAGATGTCACAGATCATCCGTACTCTGATCCGTACTCCCAAGTCACCCATGCCGGTTGGACCATACAAGTAAATTACTTTTATTCTATTACTCTTCATGCATGTAGAACAAACATGCATGTAAACATTTATTTGCAATTTACATCCATCATATTTATATACACCAATCGAATTTCATTCTGTCATAGTTTTGACAGACTATGGAATACCTAAAAATCGTAATTAAAATCTCGCTTGGTCTATAAATATCTGTGTTTTATGTAGTCAAGCCGTGAAATGCGACAACGTGGTCTATTTATCCGGAGTCCTAGGAATGGACGCGAAAACCAATAAATTGGTGACAGGGGGCGCTGAGGCCGAAGCGAAGATGGCTCTAAAAAACATGGGTAATATCCTTACCGCCGCTGGTTCCAGTTTTGACAAGGTTATTAAAGCCACTGTGATGTTAAACGATATCAGTGATTTTGCATGTGTTAATGAGGTCTACAAGCAGTGTAAGTCTTTATTCAACAATTAACTATCTAACAACAACAACCACACCTAAAATATATGTAAGGATAAGTTGATGTTACTAATTGACAATGTTGTCCAGTTTTTACAAAGGATTTCCCAGCGCGTTCCAGTTTCCAAGTAGGTAAACTGCCAGCTGGTGCTACTGTGGAGATAGAAGCTATTGCTGCATGCGGCGATGTCTGTTTGGAAGTTATTGATTTGTCCAGCAAAATGTAGGGCTTCAAGGGTAAGACCCACATTGGGGAAACCCAACTGGTACAGGTATGTCCGTATCATCACCCACTTTAAATACGAGCGCCATGCCCATTTCCGTGTGATAATCGATGTGGCAATGGAAGAACCAATAACCTGAAATTTTGTTTGTTTTGGCAATTATAAACTTATAAAATTATATAAACTTATAAAATTATAAACAAATATAGTAATTTGTTGTTCATTTTAACCTGGGTTGTTTGCGATGAACCTCACTACGACGTATCCACCATCAGGAACGATGATTGTGTCCTTGATAGGAGGATAATTGAAATTCCTTTTTATCAAACCCTTTTTGTCGAGATCTATGACTGATTGTTTTGTGGTCCATGAACCTAACTTGCGCAGGGTTAACACGCGGAAGGACATTCCATGTAAATGAAATGGATGTCCTGCATCTGTGGTCCATCCGTTATCAATTAACACCAATTCGACTGATTTGTTTAATCCAAGCGAAATAACATGAGTGCAATGGCAAAAGTCAACACTACAGTTCTTCCCATGGAACATTAGAGATGACGTTTCGGTATTACATGTCGGTTGATTTGGATTGGAAATTAGAGGTCTCTCCGGGAACTCAAACG
This sequence comes from Tetradonia laticeps, assembly GCA_025400035.1. Lineage (NCBI taxonomy): Eukaryota > Metazoa > Arthropoda > Insecta > Coleoptera > Staphylinidae > Tetradonia > Tetradonia laticeps. The sequence goes on from JAODVP010174514.1 coordinate 8,551, forward strand.
CGATATTATTAATTTGTGGAGTTGTGGTTCTCATATTTTTCGTAACTTGTTGTATTCCATATGACGGATACACATTATAAGCAGGATTGGATATGTTGTTAAGGTCCATGTCTAAGTAGAACTTGTAGTCTGGCGTGTTCCGTAATGCATCTTCTATTGGTACCAGTGAACGCATCTCCGATGCAATTAATGGACCCGGAGTTTCCTCCCCAATGTTGAATGGGTTCAAAATGTGCTTTCCTGGGATGGAGTTCTGATACGTAGGAAGAGGTCCCAAGGGAAGTTGGGCTTCTGGACTGCCTTCATAGTGAAGAACCCCGAGTTGAAAGGCTTGGTGATGCGCACAATTTATAAGGCCACGGAAACGGATCCAGTAGTTACGTCGCTTTTTATTTGTTGTCAAGATAAAGTCGTAGCGTTCTCCCGAAAAGGTTGTTAAGGTATCCACTGTGAATTGCATAGCAATAGTTACATCTTAAACACATTCCCGTACCGTCACCGACACGTGAATTGCCGAAGGCTTACTGTCAGGGAATTATCAAGTTCTAAATGAAAGTTTGCTTTTCTTTAGATTTATCTCAGCAAATTACTTGTTGATCAATGAACAATTGCAAAATACTTATAAATTATTATATTTTTTCATACATATATAATTGCATTTTTATTATGGATTTTAATTTTATAAGATGAATAATACTAAGTTTTTTAGCTCAGTTGGTAGAGCATTAGCACGGAACGCTAAAGTCACGGGTTCAAATCCCGTCGGCGGGTCATTTTTCAACACTTTCCTTCTGTGATAATGGATATGTTATTTTCACAAAAAAACTTAGTATTATTCATCTATTATATTTTTTATTACTCTTGAAAATTTTATTGAAATATTCTTATTAGTTTTCTTGATATTTAATATTGAAACAAGTAAGAACTAAGAAATTAAAACTTTAACTTTCTGTTGAATTTCCTGTGTAAATTATGCATTAATCAATCAAAAATAACAAATAAAATTAGACGTATAGATTATTAAATTCTCTATAAGTTTTGAAAACTTTATTGACTTATCTTAATTTGTTTTTGAGATATTTAATATTAAAGTAAGAATCTACATACCCCCGAACTAATTTTTAATGAAACTTTGCTTTCCTGTAAATTTTTTTCTGTAAGTTATTTATTAATGAATCAAAAATAACCAAAAAAATTATAGGTATAGATAATTAAATTCTCTATAAGTTTTGAAATTTTCATTGACATATCTTAATTTGTTTTTGAGTTATTTAATTTTAAATCAAGAATCTACATACCCCCGAACTTAATTTTGAATGAAAGTTTGCTTTCCTGTAAAAAATTTTCTATATGTTATTTATTAATGAATCAAAAATAACTAAAAAAATTAGAGGTATAGATAATTAAATTCTCTAGAAGTTTTGAAATTTTCATTGACATATCTTAATTTGTTTTTGAGTCATTTAATATTAAAGTAAGAATCTACGTACTTCCGAACTAATTTTTAATGAAACTTTGCTTTCCTGTAAATTGTTTTCTGTAAGTTATTTATTAATGAATCAAAAATAACCAAAAAAATTAGAGGTATAGATTATTAAATTCTCTATAAGTTTTCAAAATTTCACTGAAATATCATAATTTGTTTTCGAGATTTTTAATATCAAATTAAGAAATCTTTAGATTTTTCTGCATAAATAATTAAATAATTATTTATTAATCCCTGATATATAGATTATTATATTTTCTATAAGCTTTGAAACTTTGATTACAATATCTTAATAAATTTTTGAGATATTCACTATCAACTTATATCAAAAATGAATTTTTGATGCTTTTTTTGTTCTGATTGATAAATAAATGAAAAATTAGCAAAATTCAAACGTATATATTATAAAATTCTCTATTTACTTAGAAAATTTAAATGGAAACTCTTAATTTGTGTTCGAGAAATTTAATATCAAATTATGTAACATCACCCGAATTGAATTTTTATTTGAATGTATGGCACCCGACACCCCGGCATTCTGCGAGTCGGTGACGGTACGGGAATGTGTGTCAAAAGTATTTAGAGCATGTTTTAACATGTCAATAATGTAGTAGTAGTTTGCAACAATACTATGTGCAGTTCTATGTCTAAGCTCCTCCAAAAAAGTAAATTTCGCTATTTATGCAAGAAAAGGAACTCACAATTTTAATTACATGTTAATTGGCAAGTACAGCAACCTTTAGGCCATTTCACAATAATTATTCCACCACCCAAGATCTTTTTGTATATCACTACGGCTCATATGTGGTGTGCTGTCAGTTGCTGTACTTATTGCCAATTAATAGATTCCTGAACAGGTAAGTACCTTTTTTTTAATACATTAATTTGGAAACTTACTTTCTGTATGAACCTAATATGTACCTTTCACTGGCGCTATTTCGTAGCCATCACTACTGATCATTTCCAACTTGTGATGATCAATGCTAAGTTCCACCGGGCAATCGCGAAAAGCACTGTTGATTATCCGGAAACGGTATCTGTTATTCTACAGCAAGAGTTAGTGTCACATCAATGAATTAGTTTGTGTTTATAATGATATCGAAGTGAGGTGGTAAACATAACGGGACTTTTGATTCAACCAACCAGCCTATCCGATTTCCTTAACAACCTATGAATTTGCCCCATTTGTCCCCCTTTCGCCGTCCCTGTGCACGGTTGTATATATCTATCTAATATGAGAGACCAGACTGTCTGGCTGCACTGGGGCCATTATAAAATTTGGGCCTAACTGTCGCAGGTCAAGAATTTTTTCAATTCTAAGACCCGGGGACCATAATTTCCCCCTGGCAACTCCAGTAAACATTGTCCACCACCAAATAGGCAGATGCGGTTTGAACCTACACCTCTATGCTGGCGAGCACCAGATGTTCGGCACTCCTAACCAATGCGCCACCAAGGCCACCGGAGTACGGTTGTAAAACTGCGTCTTTAATCTTGTTTTTAGAGTCGAAAATCAAATTTCTAAATGATCTCTATGGAGCTACGGAGTTAAATAAATGGGTAAAGATATTACCTTCACAACATTGAATCTGGCAATAGTAGCATCATCGGAAATATGAGTAAAATTATTGAATCCAATACCATTTACCAAAATAAGTGATGGGTAGTCATGTGCACCAGCATGCACATAATGTAAGAACATCTCTTCTTGAATATCATTGTACCAATCACGCATATTGATCACATGTGAGGGAAGATCATGTGTATAGTTCCTAGTATAAGGGTCGTAAGGATCCCTAATAATTAGAGAACCAAATAAGCCGTTCCCTCTTTGTATTCCTACAAATTTATATCAGTACCTCTAAAGAACTATTCTTACCAATTCCGTATGAGTGCCCTCATACCTGTATGCGAGTGGTAAAAGAAGGTCCCCGGCGATAATGCAGAAAAGTTATACAGAAACCCAGTCCCGCTATGTATCGGGCACTGAGTTATAAAAGGAACACCATCCATATATGGCGTGCCGAACTGGTGTACTCCATGCCAATGAATAGAAGTCGTTTCACCCAGCATTTTATTTTTGACTGTGATTAATAATTTGTCACCGACACACACCTGTAACAATTCATCATAACTACAATTCAAAGAACTTGTCGTGGAGTATCCGAAAGTATACATCAATTAAAGGTCCAGGAATGGTTCTGTTCACAGTGACTATTGGTCTTCCCACTCCGGTACCTATAACGCAATCTGGTCGGTAGCAGTCTTCTTTTATTTGTGGGCAATTGAAACAAGCTTTGCTCATAGTGTAATACCATTCAACTTGGAAAAGGTACTCGCATGTCATTGGTTCTGCTCCTTGGCATGGTCTCTGGCATGGATGGTAGTACTCTGCATTTGAAGGTCTGTCGAATATATTCCTTGCTGGATGTGCTTCTGTCATTCTTTCATAGGTTAATGATACAAGTGAAAGAAAGTTTAGGGTAGTTTTGAGGGAAATCATCTTTTGTTTTTGTTACTTTATGGAGGATTGGGTATCAAACTAACGTGGATATAGAAGGTTTGCATATTTAAACATATTTGGAGTACCATTAATCAATTATGGATACTTAAATTAATGGTTTCTCGAAGGTAAGTTACTGAGCAATTGTTTCATTGGATAGAGTAGTGATAGTTAAAGAAATACCAGAGTATACTAAATAATTTTATATCTATATGCGGCATTCTTTCATACTATTCCTATTTTTGCTTGTTGTCATGTTAATTTTTTCATTAAGCACTTTTGAAACGTTTATTTCAGAGACCCAGAAGGGAGAAGGGAATTGAATGATTCTTAAAGAATTCTATTCTGAATGCTAAATTTTGATTTATATTATTAATGTTATGAAGGAATAAGAATGTTTCTTCACTAAAATTGGAGTTATATCCAAATTTATACAAGGTCTGATCGTTATTTTAACTTTTAACAACAATAACAATAATATGGATTGTTTTATTAAAAAAAACTGTGTTTATAAAAGAAATGTTGTCATTCAAGTTTCTTTAAATGGTATATAATATAAATGTTCCACTAATTTAAGTTAATACTGTTTCGAAATGAAATTCATTTCTTATTGTTAGTAAGAAATTATTTTGAAACGCCAACATAAATACATGAATAAGTAGATTTCGCCGTCCAAATTTTTATTCAGTGTTAATCAAACTGTAAAGAAAAATCGGCGATGATCCTGATTTGAACAGGAACCTATCGATGTCCAGTCGATCGCCCTTTCGAAATGAAATTCATTTCTTAGTAACAAATAATTTTGGATCGCCAAGTTAAATACATGAATAAGTAGATTTTGCCGTCCAAATTTTTATTAAGTATTAATCAGTGATAATTAGTGTTCCACTAATTGTAAAACTGATACGGTAAGTTTTACTGAATTACATAGCATTAGTTACATCTTAAACACATTCCCGTACCGACACGTGAATTGCTGAAGTCTTACTCTCAGAGAATTATCAAATTTGAAACGAAAGTTTGCTTTTCTTTAGATTTATCTCTGCAAATTATTAGTTGGTCAATCAAAAATTATAAGAATTAATACTTATAGCTTATTATATTTTCTATTAGTCTAGGAAATTGTATTGAAATATTTTAATTAGTTTTATGGACATTTGCAAGTAACAATTGAGAAAATAAAACTTTCTGTTGAATGTCCCGTGTAAGTTAATTATTAACGAATCAGAAATAACCAAAAAATTAGACGTATACATTATTAAAATCTCTATAAGTTTTCAAAATTTTATTGACGTATCTTAATTTGTTTTTGAGATATTTAACATTAATGTAAGACACATTATTCTCCCAAACTTAATGTTGAATGAAACTTTGCTTTCCTATAAAATTTCTTCTGTAAGTTACTTATTAATAAATCAAAAATAACAAAAAAATTAGACGTATAGATTTTTAAATTCTCTATAAGTTTTCAAAATTTCATTGTCCTATCTTAATTTGTTTTTGAGATATATAATATGAAAGTAAGAATCAACATACTCCCAAACTTAATGTTGAATGAAAGTTTACTTTCCTGTAAAAATTTTTCTTTAAGTTATTTATTAATGAATCAAAAATATCACAAAAATTAGGCGTATAGATTATTAAATTCTCTAAAAGTTTTTAAAATTTCAATGAAATATCTTAATTTGTTTTCGAAATATTTAATATCGTAGTAAGAAATCCTTCGATTTTTCTCCATAAATAATTATTTATTAATCCATGAAAAATTACAAAAAAATTAAAACTTATAGATTATTATATTTTCTTTAAACGTTGCAACTTTGATTGCAATATCTTAATTAATTTTCGAAATATTCAATATTAAACTATACAATAACAACCAAAATGAATTTTTAATATTTTTTTGTGCTTATATGTTAATGAAAAATTAGGGGAAAAAAATCAAACGTATATATTATAAAATTATTATTTTCTATTTTCTATTAGTCTTGAAAATTTTATTGAAATATTTTAGGTGCACAAAGTTTTCAAATACAGTAAAGCTCCGGTTATCCGGACGCCGATTAACCGGAATGCCAATTATCCGGATCGCTTTCAAATACTGCTTTAAGTGACGACATGGAATTTCAGGAGAGCATTGGGCACTACTATTTATTTTATATGGTGTCCAATCATCCGGATTTTTGATTTTTCGAACGGACTCCAGTCCCAATTAGTCCGGATAACCGGAGCTCTACTGTATGCGATTTCTGTAGATATTATTAACGCGTATTGGTCCTAAATTACGTAGAAATCATCGCCAATTAAATAAGAAAGACTTTGTATTGTTATCTTAAATTAAATTATAATTATAATTATTTATACATTGTGTTATTGTATATGTTTATATAATATTTTCTTAAATTGAAGCATCAATTTTTTAAATGATAAATCAAGTGGTAAAAGTTATTTAAATATTTTAATTAGTTTTCGTGATACTTACAAGTAAGAACTAAGAAATTAAAACTTTCTGTTGAATTTTCCATGTAAGTTATTTATTAATGAATCAAAAATAACCAAAAATTAGACGTATAGATTGTTAAATTCTCTATAAGTTTTGAAAATTTCAATGAAATATCTTTTTTTGTTTTCGAGATATTTAATATCAAAGTAAGAAATTCTTCGCTTTTCCTCCATAAATAATTATTTATTAATCCATGAAATATTACAAAAAAATTAAAACTTAGAGATTATTATATTTTCTATAAACTTTGAAACTTTGACTGCAATATCTTAATTAGTTTTCGAAACATTCAATATCAAATTATATAATAACGACAAAATTCACTTTTAATGCTTTTATATGCATATTTATCAATGAAAAATTGGGAAAAAATTAAAACGTATATATTATAAATTTATTATTTTCTATTTTCTATTAGTCTTGAAAATGTTATTGAAATATTTTAATTAGTTTTCTTGATATTTACAAGTAACAAATAAGAAATTAAAAGTTTCTGTAGAATTTCCCGTATAAGTTATTTATGAATGAATCAAAAATAACCAAAAAAAATTAGACGTATAGATTGTTAAATTCTCTATAAGTTTTGAAAATTTCATTGCCATATCTTAATTTGTTTAGGAGATATTCAATATTAAAGTAGGATACTACATCCTCCGAACCTAACCTAACCTAACTTTATATCTTCATGAAGCATTCTTTGATACTATTCCCATTTTTACTTGTCGTCATGTTAATTTTTCATTACGTTTGGAAACAGTTTATTTCAGAAACCCAAAAGCGAATTGAATGATTCTTAAAGATAGAACTCTCTAAGAATCATTCAAAATTTGAATACAATATTTTGATTGAAATTATTAATGTTACAAAGAAATAATAATGTTTCTTCTCTGAAATTACAGTTATGTCAAAGCTTATACAAGGTTATTTTAACTTTTAATAACAACAATAACAATAATATGGATTTATTATTTGTTTTATTAAAAAAATAACTATGACTGTACAAAAAAAATTATTATTCAACTTTCTTTAAATGGTATATAATACACAGGTTTCACTGAAACTGGCGGCGGGTCAGGATCCGGGGCATGCGCAATTGCCTTAATATTACTGGCAGGTTCATACACGTCTAGACCAGCTGCGTCTAGATAAGCTCCTCCAGCATCGAAAAGCACTGGTTTCTGCAGTGCCTGTTAGAAGGTAAGAAGGTAAGAAGGTTTCAGCAATCAGCATCAAAGTGCATTACCTTTAAAAAAATTTGCTCTGGGTCCCCCGACGCCGGTGCAGGCGTGTACGGTGTTGTGATAACTTCAACTTCCTCCGCAATATCTAGAATGGTATCTGCACAATCAACGTAACTTATTTCCAATTCACAACACTCAGGTACGTTCGCAGTATCTAATGGAGGCGTTACAACAATGTCTACTTCTGATTCTTTATCAACAGATCTCTCTATACCAATATCCTCAGTCCCACATATTTCCATGTCCACAGAATCTGACACATTTTGCTCCAAAACCACTACTGGTGGAGATGGTGCACTTACCGCTACACTTTTTACTTTCGGTCCTTTATCAATAGTCGTTTCTGAAGTGGTACCATTAGGCTTTATAATACTTAAGTCCAATGGTGTTTCTTGCAAGTCTTGCATCTTTGGCAGCATATCCTCCGCAAGGACTTGCTTAATAATAGTCGTTTCTGAAGTGGTACCATTAGACTTTATAATATTCAAGTCCTTTGGTGTTTCTTGCAAGTTTTCTGTCTCTGGCAGCATATCCTCCGCAAGGACTTGCTCAATAATAGATTCTGTATTAGTATCATCAAGGTATTCAATAAGCGTTGTCGGGTCAAACAATTCCATTGGGGTGAGATCCCCAATAAGATCTAAATCCATTCCGATATCCATAGGAATATCACCAAAATCATCATCAAAATCCGTCCCAAGTGTCAGATCAATTACCTGGTCCTCATTTCCGAGTTGTTGCAGAGCCTTTGGAGAGCGTTGTAGCTCCGTAACTCCTGCTACTGTTGCGACTTCAGTAGCAGGAGTTGGCTGGATCATATTCGTCATCTCAACATCGGAATGGACATCGTCAGTGAGGTCGATTAAGTGCTCATCCACACGGGGTGGCGTATTACCGACTTCAACCACAATTTCAGTATTGGTTCCTCCATTAGTACGTTCAAAGTCAGGAATATCAGTCAGGTCGATTATCTCTGCCTGTTGTTCGTGTGATGAAGGTGGTGATACATTGAGGCTTTCTGTTTGAGGTGCACCTGCAGGGAAATTCCCTTCTGGAGCACCAGGATCTCCTTGCATATTGCTAGTTATTTCTATGAATCCATTTAGATTAGATTAAGCACATTCTTGAATTAAAACTGTATTTGGCACTATTTAAATAATCTCGTTACTGTAGAAACACATTTACGAAAAGATATTTTGTTTGTTTAAAATTAATCAAGCAAATTAAAAAATTACAGCCGACGCGATTACTTTCTAGATTCGAATGTCATTTTCTTGAGTTCTATTTACTCGCGTTTTTCATTTGTTTTAAATCGTGTAGTATCCAAGTAGGCCGTGGTTAAAGCTTGCGTTTTCTACAGGGTGCGCTGGCGTATCATCCCTGTGGGCTCTGATAGTTTTAATAGTTTATAGAGGGCGCTGTCAGCGTAGTGTTTTTCTAAAACTGTAAAATTTATCGGAAAGTGGTTTTCAGCATTTGATTCAGTAGTTTCTAAACTAATTGTAAGGTGCGCAAAGTTTTCAAATACAGTAAAGCTCCGGTTATCCGGACGCCGATTAACCGGAATGCCAATTATC
>JAODVP010174735.1:1870-17851 GCA_025400035.1 Tetradonia laticeps
ATATCTGTATTGATTACTTACAATTAGGTACACAATTAAAATCAAGAAACAAAATCTTCACGGTCACGAACCGGCATTCGAAGCTTTTAAAAAATGTTAGAAACGTGTTTGGTGGATATAACGTCATTCGGTTTAGTGAAAAATAAGTTAGATTGATGTTATTTTACGTATATTCCATAGATAATGATTTTATGACGTCCGACCATCGATGAAATAAGTTTGTGGGTGAAATTTATATAGGCTAAATTATCGTGGAGACGACTTTAAATCCTATTTTCAATTAAATCGAAAATAATTTCGTGCATATGAATTTATTGCAAATGTTAAGATCTATTTCTATCATTTTAACAAACTTTGAAACAACATTAAAATCTTTTACTTTATGAATTTATTTATTTTTACAAATTTGTTATTATGCAATAATAATATTGCTCAGTAGTTTTGTATTTTTAATTTTCTGATACCTAAACCGACCTATTTTTACTTATTTGGTCTTTTGCAGATTATTGAAATCATTTTTGCATGTGCATTCGATGTATGGATAACAATACAATTTGATATATTATAAATTTTCTTATTTAATCTTGTCTTTTCCTTTGTATTATTAATGAAACTCTTCAATATGTATGGATGGACACGTCAAATTTTGATTGATTCAATTAACAGGAGTCATTCAATTCTATCAAAAACTTTAAGAGATTTATATTAAAAACATTTAAATATATCTAATATCTTAACTCCACTTGAATTCCTAATGTTGGACGAAGACATTGTATTCAAGATTTTCATTAATTATAATTCAACGGAAAGAACAAGATTCAATTAGCAAGTAGACAACCTAGTAAATTGTGTTAATTCTAATCAAGATAGTACATAAAAAACGGAATATGAACTTTTGTTTTGAATACAAATAGTAAAATTAAATTTTGTAAAAGGTACGTTGATGTTATATTGGTAATGGATCTGAAGGAGAAGCGAATAATTTTATTAGAAAACTGAATAATTTAGTTATAAATTTATGTTCCCATAAATAGAGTTTCCAATTAATAACACAATCCCATATTTAGACTTATTACTTACTTTAAAAGAGAATTCTATTTTGTTAGTTATTCTATTTTGTTCAATATACACAGAAAACCAACAACTAGTGATATTTCAATTGATTTCTTTTCTAACCATCCAGTCTCACATAAAGTTGCCAATTTTCACGTTTTATTAAGTCCTTTATTAAAAGTTCCTTAAAATTTTGATGATTTTAAAAATGAGTTAAATTTCATAAAACGTCTTGCGTTATTCAATAATTTTCCTTTTCAATCATTATACATATAAATTTTCCTTTAGATTTTTCAATAAAATCAAATACAAATTTATTAATACCAAATTTAGATACTTGAAATCCAAAAAATGATTTCATATTTATTTATTTGAACTCTGCCAGTATTTCTGTCAATGGCGTGTTCTCTTCATACTCTCGTTACGACGGGTGACCTCGTTCTACCGAAAAATATGAAGAAAAATTGCTTATTGCCTTAGGGTTATTGTAATATTGCACTTTTAAATATTTGGTTTCATGTATACATTTAATAGAGCAAGGTTGCCAAGAAGGTTCCATGGTGTAATGGTTAGCACTCTGGACTCTGAATCCAGCGATCCGAGTTCAAATCTCGGTGGAACCTAACGTTTTCTATTCCTGCAATTTTATTATAACTTTTAAAACTCTGTCGCCTAATCCTAATTTAATCAACTTAATTTCACAATTAGTGTAAGAATTACCTCTGTTTATAATATTTATACTTAAAGAAACATTAAATTGTTTTATTTTAATGCAATGTATTGATTTATCCACATTAAAGTTTGCCAGTCAGTTACCGGCCCGGGTAGCTCAGTCGGTAGAGCATTGGACTTTTAATCCAAGGGTCCAGGGTTCAAGTCCCTGCTCGGGCGATTCTTTTTTTTTCAATATATCATATATACATTTTTATTTGCTATGTAAAGTTTGGAATAAAACAGTTTGGCAAACAGTTTTTGTAATCTACTTATTACTTATTATTATATAACAATGGAAAACCAATCAAATGTTAGTCATATGACCTCGTAAATCCACGAGCTTGTTGAAAGGTACACTGGAAAACAACATGTCATTTTTATTCGATGAGCCATTAACATTGTTACTCATTACCGTGATTACTTTATATTTTCGGTATAGCTTTACACAAGCTCGTTTGTACCATTAGTTTATTGACAGCAACATTCATAAACGTAGGTAAATTAATTATTTTATTAATATAAATGCGTTTTAACATCGTATGGGTATTTAATTATTCATACAAAGATTAATAAATAATTTTATTAGTCATATTTAAATTGTTTTTATATAGTTAAGGTTTTTGTCACTATTGTATGCAAAATGGTAAATAGAATTCGGTATTTATCCACAGTCGTTGTCGAAACCGACATCCTGTCACACGAACGTACGATTAAATTCATAAATTCTCCTTATCTTCCTATCGCTTGCTACTATTATCGCGGCCAGTCTAGAATAAACACTCTGAATGCATGCACTAGGTACGCGTCTGCTCATCCAGGTGTTGTGCAGACCGAGAGCGAATAAAACAGTCCTACTGTAAGTACGCATTTGTAGGTTAGAGTAATTCACTAATCAAATTAGTTGTTTTGCTTTGAAACATCGTAATTTATGCAATGTGGTGTCTACAGGACTCTTGGTGTAGTAAACAGAGCAAATCACAACTTTGCACGGTCTGCAGTAAGGGATCATCAAGTGAAAATGGCTGATACGGTAGTGCAACGTGTGGATAACATCATCAAGAGCGAAAATGACAAGCGGAGTTACAGAGGACTAGTGCTCAAGAATAAGCTGAAGATCTTATTGATTAGTGACAATACTACAGATAAAAGTGCTGCTGCATTAGATGTTAATGTTGGTTCTTTAAGTGATCCTGATGAATTGCCAGGCTTGGCACATTTTTGCGAACACATGTTGTTCCTGGGGACTGAAAAGTATCCGAGTGAAAATGATTATATGAGGTTTATCAGTCAACATGGTGGAGTATCAAATGCAGCAACATATCCGGATCATACAAATTACTACTTCGATATTCTACCTGAACATCTGCATGGTGCTTTGGATCGGTAAGTGGACACAAGAAGATAGATTTTCTTTCAAGAAACGTTAGCAAATTCCGCAATCCATTAAACATTGAGAAATAATTAAAGGTTACTCTAAATTAAACATTTTCTCATTGTCAGTTTTGCACAGTTTTTCCTTCACCCACTCTTCACGGAAACTGCAACCGAAAGAGAACTCAATGCCGTGCACAGTGAGCATGAAAAAAACGTCGCCAGTGATGTATGGCGCTTACATCAACTCGATCGCCACATTGCAAATCCAACGCATCCGTATCACAAGTTCGGCACTGGAAATAAAATGACATTAGATGTCGCTCCCAAAGAGCGTGGGCTTAATGTCCGAGAAGAACTGTTGCGTTTTCATGATAAGTGGTATTCAGCAAATATTATGAGTCTGGCAGTGTTGGGGAAGGAATCTTTAGATGTGTTAGAAGACATAGTAGTGGAGCTTTTCGCTGGGGTCGTCAATAAAGATGTGGAAGCGCCGACATGGCCAGAGCACCCGTTTTCAAAGCAGAGGTTAGGGACGTGCATGCAAATAGTGCCTGTCAAGGATATACGTAACCTCAATGTTTTGTTTCCCTGCGACGATTTGAGTCAATACTACGAATCATCGGTAAGTACCTTTGTTATATTTGTTAGCGGTTGAGGTTAATACTTTGATTAAGGGGGTAAACCACAATAAAACTATTTTAGTGCAAAATGCGGTGTTATAATCCCTTATAAATGAAGTGTCATTTTCTAAATATCTTATGTTTGCACAAAACTTTATATATTTAGTGGAGTTAACAGTTTTTAAGGGATCACACTATAACGAATTTTATTCTGGTATTACCCCTTAAAATTAAAAAAAGTGTATTATTTCATAGATCATTCAATAAAACATAAATTTAATGGAGTTAACAGTTTTAAAGGATCTCCCTAATGAAAGTTACTTTGTTGTAACCCCTTAAAGTTAAAAATAAGTCGTGGTATAACCCCTTAGAAAAGGAATGTCATTTCAAAACTACATCTTTTATATATCCGGCGATGGTCAACATTTCAAGGATCACACTGCGAAAATACCTTTACATAATATTTTTTTACATTTAACAGCTTTTAAGGGATCACAGTGTAATACAATTTACTTTGGTGTAACCCCTTGAAATTAAAAACAGCAGTAGTATAACCCCTTACAAGGGAAGTGACATTGCATAGGCGTACACTATTTTTGCACAAAACTTTCGATATTCAGTGGGGATATGTTTTTAAGGGAGCATACTGTAATGAAAATTACTGTGGCAAAACCCCTTAAAACTAAAATTTCATGTCACAAGTTATTCATTAACTAAGTTTTAATAGTCATGATACGGAAGATATTTTTTACAATTCTTAGAATTACACCTACAAGTTATTCTTGTCGATGAATTGCTTCTACTACTAGACATATTACTTCCATAATCAAAAGTAACTTCTTCATGTTTCTGAATATCCTTCTGAGCAAAAATACATAGCTTTGGATATATACTATCCACTCTTATTGGTATCACTTCACAGCTTGCATCACAGCTGTGATTTATGTACCTACCAATATTTCCAACAACACTTGGATCTACTATCGTCACTTGTTTCACTCCTAGCTGTTTATTTTCTTCATGTAACCAGAAAATGTAGTTAGGAACTCCTTTAGTTTTGTAGTCTTCGGCCCTTTGCCTAGCTTCCTGTGTGGAGATAATCTCCCCAGCATATTCACATATAAAACTTCCCTTGATAATATCCGCCGTTGCAAATAACCCATAATCTTTGTCAGCAGTCATAATGATTTCTAAATGTTTGTTAGGACCTTTTAATGTTCTTCTGTTAATGCAGGTTTCACTGCATTTACACTGAAAATTGCATTCAAAACCAGGGTTTTCACTTTTAATGTTAATTAATCCTTGATCTGTGTAAGATAGGCCACTCTTTATAATACATTTGCAGTCATCACCGCAGGTTGTACAGGAACAGTGCTCATTTATACCGTAAGAATTACTATCGGTGGATTTAGTATGATGAATTTCGCTTGTAGTTATGTAGATAAAGCTTGGATTATGCGTGTATATCATATCTACGTATAAATCATCAGTTGTTTCACAAATTTCTATGTTGGAAGTAGACTCATTCATTGGGTAATATTTGTTTGGATTAAAACAGAATTTTCGTAACCTTTTGATTGTTTTTGATACCGCAGCTGTGCAATTTTGAGGTTATATTGTGTTAGGGTTACAAGCATTACAAACAAATCGATTCTGAATGTTCAAAACGATTATTGTTATTATAAATAATTAATTTACATTTCATTTACACGTTTTCGTGATCAATAATAGTCGACTACATTTTAAATGAATAATAGTGTTTTCTTCCTACATTAAACGTTTTTCTGTATATTAACTAGCCAAGTGGATACGTCAGCCATCTTGTGGGACATGAAGGACCCGGAAGTATACTTTCCGTTTTAAAAAAGAGAGGTTGGTCCAATAAGTTATATGCAGGATATAAGGAACCCCACCGAGGAACTGGATTCTTTGGCATTACTGTTGATTTGACTGAAAGTGGACTGGACCATACAGACGAGATAATTCACATCATATTTCAGGTACATATTGCTATATATCTAATCGCTCCTTCACACTCTTGCCTCCCCTACACCTTGTGAGAGTGAGAATGATCTATAAGATTTATTAAAAAAACTTTATTTATTACTCTTAGTACATGACAATGCTGAAAGGAACAGGCCCAATTAGTTCCATTCATGAGGAACAACGAGACATCGCCGCAATGACTTTCCATTTCAAAGATAAGGAATCACCAAGATCATACATTGAGAGCGTATCACACAAAATCCAAGAATATCCTTTCAACCACGTTCTTTGCAATCATTATCTGCTCACGGACTGGCGACCTGATATGATTGAACGAGTCTTAGCCCATTGCACCCCTGACAACATACGCGTGGCTGTCGTGGCAAAGAAATTTGAAGCAATCGCAACTGAAACCGAACCATGGTATGGCACTAAATATAAATTATTTCCCATTCCGGAAGTTACCCTTGAAAAGTGGAGGAATGCGAAATTAAACGAAGAATTGGATTTTCCGGAGAAGAATGAATTTATCCCAAAGTCATTCGATTTATTTCCTGTTGATAATGATGTATGTGGTTTTTCATTTCTCATTTTTTTTTCATTGCAATTGGAGTTTTGTATTTTTCAGATAACAGAACATCCCACAATCGTAAAAGATACACCCATCACCCGAGTATGGTTCAAACAAGATGACAAGTACCGACTTCCGAAAACAGATCTTATGTTTGACTTCGTCAGTCCATTGGCATATCTCGACCCATTGAGTTGTAATTTGACACATATGTTTATACAACTGTTTAGAGATTCATTGAATCAATATGCGTATGCGGCGGAGCTTGCAGGATTGCACTGGGAGCTGAGTAATACTAAATATGGTCTTATTGTAAGTACAGATTTGGCGTTATGTTAGTCTATCTTTTTGGCGATGTCATTATAAGGGGATTCTATTCAACATTCGATGTTTTTTAGTTATCTGTCGGTGGATTCAGCGCAAAACAACATATTCTACTGGATAAAATCATGGAGACGTTCTGTGATTTTAAAATTGACCCCAACCGGTTTGGGATTTTTAAGGAAAACGTAGGTTTTACTTGTTTAGATATGTTCTGTACATATGTATGCATTATAATTTTAGGATTTATACATATTGTGACGTTTTAGTATATACGGGCTCTCAAGAACTTCTCCGCTGAACAACCTTATCAACATGCTGTTTATTATTTGGCAGTTCTACTCACTGAGCATTCTTGGACGAAGCAAGAGTTATTATCAACAATGGATCGTAAGTTTTCAGCGAATTAGTGCAATTTATTTAAAATCAATTTTGCCGTTTGAATTTGTACTCTTTATGGTTAAGGTCAAACGCACACTTAGCCCCCTGTGGTCACGACTTGTGGCAGCCACACGCTGAGAAGTGACTTTTGTATAAACAAACAATTTCTTTAATTACACAGTGGGTGACTCAAAAGGCCGCTCGGTTAATTATAGTATAGAAAAATTCGTAATATTTTGCTTTATTTTTTGTCATCTTTAAATATCAGTTCAGACGTTCATTTTTTTGCAAAAAAAGTTAAAGTTTTTAAATTTCTGCATGTCAAATGCATATCATTCGAAAGTTGATCAGCGAATAATTGTAAGGAGTTACAATATTTCCTATTCTTTGAATTGTGCGTCGAACAACCAATCAAATTGCAGTTAGTGTAAGACGTACTTCTAATATTTCATCTTTTTTCAGTAATATAGAGTAATATCGTTTCATAAGTCAATTGCGTGTTTGTTTTTCGAAAAAAAAAATCTATATCATCCATCTTTATTTCTTTACACTAGTGCAGTAGTCTAAAATGTGCGTGAGAGCACACATACTACGAAAATGCACGAGCGGCGTAGAGTGAAATAACTCAAGACGCAATTTATATGAAGATTTTCGAAAACTTTGATAATTTTTTACTAAAGAATGAACATCTCAACTGGAATAATTTTTGGCTGCAAAAAATAAAGCAAAACAGGTAAAATCAACCGAGCGGATTTTTTTTTCAAAAAAGCAACCACAGTGTTCTCGTTGGTTTCCAGAACTCCTTCTTTTCAGAGCCTTTTCAATTTATTTCTATAATAACCGGTCGGTTATTCGATTCTAAAAATATTCGATAACCTCCCATCTCTAGTCTCTACTAATATAACATCTAATCGAATTATCTTCATAGAGGTAACAATTGATCGCCTAGAAGCCTTCATTCCCCAACTGCTCAGCAAAATGCACATCGAGAGCTTTATACACGGTAATGCAAACAAGCAAAAAGCATTGGACTTGGTGGACATCGTTGAAAACCGCCTTAATGCTTCAGTATCCATGTCACCATTACTGCCCCGTCAATTATTACTCAATCGCGAGTTGAAACTCGAAGATGGCTGTAATTATCTATACAACATACAGAACGATGTGCATAAATCATCGTGTGTAGAAATCTATTACCAATGCGGAATGCAGACGAAACAGAGCAATGTTTTATTGGATTTGTTCGCACACATTTTCCAAGAGCCTTGCTTTAATGTGTTGCGCACTCAGGAACAGCTGGGCTACATTGTATTCAGCGGAATGCGCAGATCCAATGGTGTGCAAGGACTACGGGTTATCGTACAGTCAGATAGACATCCGCAGTATGTGGATGAGCGGATTGAGGAATTCCTCAAGAAAATGCTTGTAAGTTAGGTTATATTTCATGTTAGACTTTCTTCTCATTTCTGTGTGTCTACAGACAACAATTGAAGAAATGTCCGCGGAGGAATTCCAAAGGTATAAAGATTCACTAGCGGCACAGCGTCTGGAAAAACCTAAACAACTGTCAATGCAGTCGTATATTTTCTGGTCGGAGATTACATCACAACAGTACCACTTTGACAGAGCAAATGTCGAAGTGGAATATTTGCGAACCGTTGAAAAGTCGGACATTATTGATTTCTATAAAAAGTTGCTAGCGGAAAATGCACTTCACCGTCATAAAATCGCAGTTCATGTGTTATCCGTTGCAAATGGCGGCGCTGGTCATGAAGATACAGTTACAAATGGCAGTATTGGCGATGTATCTACTGAGAATTCAAACACTCCCAGCTCTACGAACGAGAAGAACAGCGCAGTGAGTCAGATTAACGACGTCACTGTGTTTAAAAGCGCGCATGGAATGCATCCACTTGTGCAACCATACATGAACATAACACGCAAGGGTAACAAATGCAAGTTATAACCATAAGTAGTACTTAACAAGTTATAATTTGTATTTATATTTGCTATAGTTTTACTTGTTAACAGGCAAATGAACGAACTTGTTGTACTTATATTTAGACAATTTGCTAGTGTCGGTTTTATCTAGGATTTATCAAGTGTGATCGCTATTAGTGTTGAATTTCTAATGAAATGTATAATATTCTGTTAGTCAATGACTAATTTGATTAACAGAGTGTTTGTGTCACTCTGTAAGTGCCGTACGCGTTTCAAGATAGCGCTGTAGGCGTTGGACGCGTCTAGACGTATATCTCTCCCACCATTTTTACCCACTGCGAGTATATAAATACTGTAGTTTGTTTGTAGTATTTTCGTATCAAGATGATGTAGAGTTATAGACACAACACGGTTTAATATTGTAAAACGCAGAAAATATTTTGATTCTGTAAGAATTTGAATGTTAAAATGACGTGACTGTCATGATGTAATAACTCACCTTGAAAGGTTATGGTAGGGCTTTTTACACTTACACCCTCATGTAAATATTGTTCCACATTCGTTAATGTCCAATAGTACGAGTAACGCCCATCACTTCCTCCATTGTTCATTGGGATTAACGGATTGTCACCGTTTTTGTTATTTGACATCGCGAATAAATCCAAGAGATTTTTGCGTTTGTTACGCTGGTTACGTAGCTGTGCTTGTTTACCCAGAACAGAGCTGCTCACTTGCGCTTGTAGGATGAGTGCGTCTTTAAGTGTTTGAATCTCGCGTAAAATTACGTGTAATCCACGTTTTAGTTCTTTCGTTGTGCACACTCCTTTCAACTCCCTGGTAATGGTTGCGTTTGCTGTTGCTTGCAGTTCCTCAGTGGCGATTTTACAGAATGTGTGTTGTGTTTCTTCAGCAGCGTCGTAATCATCTAAACATCGTTATTATTAAGTTAAATAATACTATATGTGATTCCCAATTTCACCTGAAAGTGTTGAATTGAGATTATCTTCCATGGCCGCCATTTTGACAACCATCACCAACCCCCAATAAACTTGATACCATTGGTTCATTTTAAACTGCGATTAATGATGTTGATTGATCAACTAGTACTCAGATTATAACTTCGATTTAATTTCAACGTTATATTTATAGGAAATAGAGCCTTGCTACATAGGCTTGGCTCAACCGAACTCATTATTATTATTTTAATGCACTCGTAAAATTCGTCAAATGTCCAAACGCGTTGCAGAACTTACAGACGTGATGAGAACTTACGCAAGCGGATCGCATTACTCGTTTTAGTGCTTCATTAGAATCAGTTCGAATTGGATGACGATCAGTAAGTAGGTCGTCACTGTCCCGACAAGCTAG
This sequence comes from Tetradonia laticeps, assembly GCA_025400035.1. NCBI lineage: Eukaryota > Metazoa > Arthropoda > Insecta > Coleoptera > Staphylinidae > Tetradonia > Tetradonia laticeps. The sequence continues at coordinate 12,200 of JAODVP010174735.1, forward strand.
GAAATAGGTGAGGATTGGTTTGATTCATTATCATGATGTGATCTAGTGAAGATCGAAGCAATAAACATGACTTTGACTTACATTCGAAAGCAGCGAGCCGTCCACTGGAAATCCACGGCATAATTCGAACTCAACGTCATCGTGTATGGTCTGGAACGCGAATAACATCTAAAATATGTTAATTTAAGATTTTGTTGTGTAGTCGAAACTTAAATTCAAATATAATAATAAGAGATCATAGCGATCCGTGCGGTGAAAGTTATAACTACATAACCTCGAATCTTTCTTTCGTTTCCTTAGTAGTTGCCTCGGTTGCCTCTAAAAATTCGTCGTTTACATCTTATTTATAAATATAAGTTTGGAAGACTAATTTAATATAAAAGTATTTAAGTATATTCTAACACAATAATCTACGTTGTGATATTAGAAGAATTTGACAATTTGTAAGTTATCAGAACAAAATAATTGCTGACTTGCATCGTGGGGATGTAGCTCAGTGGTAGAGCGTTCGCTTTGCATGTGAAAGGCCCCGGGTTCGATCCCCGGCATCTCCAAAATTTTTGAGTTTTTTTTTCTGCTTTAACTTTTTATACTTACTCTTGATGTATTGTCAATATCAAAATTCAAAGCTTCTCCAAAACTTAATTGTACAGTTCTTTTTATTTCCAATTCCAACTGTACAGATGCATACACAATTGAAGTCATTTGAAAAACACAGTAAGTAAACATGAAGAGAGTATACAAGTAGAGTTTCCAACTAGTTTCAATCCTTCCATACTTAATGTGCATCCAATTATTCACTAGGTCAAATGTACTTACGACTATTGTAACACTTGATTGCATTATCACTGCTAGAATTTGTTCTTTGTACGCTGTCTTGAAAATAGCGACAATGTGACATAGATACGCATGCGCAGACTTTATGTAGTCAATCATGGCGTCGTTTCTTTTATCCCTATCATGTCTTTTATTATGAGAAGTGGACACAGTAAAATGCAGATCGTTCAATCGCTGAAACCGACATTTGATTGCAGTTGAAACGTAAATAAACTGCAGAGTCAGTTGCATAGTGATTCCAATCGGAGCAACATACATTGCCCATTCAGCGGTAGTTTCCTCAGGGTAGAGAATTGCTTCGAGTGTACCAGCTGTGATTATCCCTAACCATGAAACCGTGAGTATTGCAACTAGATCTATTATTCTCTTAAGTAAGCGGTTGAATAATCTAGGTCTAGTTCGTATTTTGTTAGGAAGTAATTTTTGTTTGTTTAATGCAGAATCAACCCATTGCAACTTGTTAACTATGGTCGCCATCTTACGACGGTGCACGTAGTTACGCCAGACGCAAATAAACGAGGCGATGGCGCTGCAGTACGCTTCCAAAGTGTCAATTGAATTTTCAATAAACTCACTGGAACCCTCTTCCAGAACATCATCTCTCACCTCCACAGCGAAGACGTAGATGAAAAATAAGGTTAGTACGGTTAATATGAATAAAGCGTAGATTGAAGTTACACGGCGAGTTCGCATTTCGTGGTTTTGCACCACAAATGGTGACAGGCCTAAAGGTAATGTAATAAGGAACAATGTACGTAATTTGGTACTTAACTTTCTCATTTTTATGTGAGACGACTGTAGTCTATCGATGTTTGTACTCGAATGAAAGTAAGAATTCGTCTTTCTTCGATGTTTGAACTGAAAACAAATGTCTATCGATTGTATTCAATGTCAGACATCTAGGAAAACAAGTTTAATGATAATGTGATAATGACAGTTGTGATTGAGGGTGCTGGGCGAGTATTTATTATGTTTTTGTTCAGCACATTTGAAACCCAACGCTGCAAATAGCATATGCCGTGACAATAATTGAATAAGAAAAAACACTGTTATCATAGCGACGATAAAAAACTGTCAGGTATTATTTTACCAGAGAAAACAAGTAAAGTCGTATTAATTTCGCTCGCGATGGAAACCGATTCGAATGGAATCGGCGGTCAACAAATCAAGTCTGAAAATATTGCCGAGTGTCCTGATGAAGGTGTACAACCGTTGAATTTATCGCGTAGCTCTAATTGTTGTGGGTTTGTAAAGAATGAATGCGCCATCGCATTGGATGCACATCTGCATCATTCTATTGAGCCAAGCACCTTGCGTAACTTGCAGAATATGTCGCATTATCTCCTTGAAGGGCCTACTGAACAGGTTCTGGACGAACACGGTGATGATCAACACGAGAGTAACGATGACCAACTAGAAGCCAATGATTTGGGGAATGAGGATGAAGAGATTGACGATCCAGGTGGTGTGGAAGTGGTGGATGTGGAGGATGGCAGTCAAGAGAACTGCGTGGGTTTTGCAGGGAAAACAAGTGAAACTGAAGTAATGCGTGCTGCGCGAGCCTTGTTTTCAAAACGAACGCGCACTTTGTATCACTGGATGTATCCGGGTACACCCAAAATGCAGTTGAAAAGTGTCTTGGCGAATGCCTGGGAGGATATGCTTCCGGCAGAGAAACAGTTCTACGTCTCACAAGTGCTGGGTAAGTTTGGTTGCCTACAGTCGCAGTTGATGGTGAATCCACAGTTGGATATAATTCAAACATCACAAGGATCCCAGACGGCTGATGGTAAAGGAAAGGTACGAGTGCGTACTCTGACGTCACAGCCCGTCATAGAATATGAAAATCTACATGATAATTCAAATGGACATGTCGATCTCCAAGGCCATCAGGAACTGATTGTTGAGCAACTACCGCCACATGTTGTGACTCAACCATCGCAATGCCACGCCAATCCCATCTCGCACACACATGTACATTCGTCACCAGGTTATGACCCATTAGCACACGAAGCTTTAGGAATTAGTGATTCGAAGATTTTTAAGGTTCCACTGCCTCCCAGACGCGAGTCGCGTCATTACCCATATCCAACTATTCAATATGGCGATCATTCATATGCACAAATGCAGCCGACGAGTGCATCTGCATATGTCCCACCTCCTGCGTATGAGCATGCGCAGTATATTGGTAGTTACTACCCGCCCTCCGGTTTCCTACATCCCATTGCTCCGATTCGACGTAGGCGTGGCCGACCACGTGGCAGTTCACACTCTGCGGCGTTGCAACAGCGAATGGCGTACGAGATGCAAATGTTTAATGAGCAACGCATGCGCGCTGTTTCCCGTATTGCCCAGGCACAGATTCCAGTTGAGATACCCCAAGCTCTGGAGGCGCAAATAATGCCAGCTGTTGGTGGACCAAGATTTGAATATGTGCAGATGGGGGATAGCGAGTTCAATGATGACCCTGAGTTGCGTAATGAGTTTGAAAAGTTCCAGTGGACGCTGCACATGGCGGATTAACATAATTGATTTTAAAGTAATAATAATAGTATTTAATTGTTTAATTATTACAAATTAAAAATTGTGTTCCTTATCTTATAAATATTCATAACACATTAGTTAAAACTGTTTATCTACGAGAAGTGAAAGAAAGTGTTGGTGTACTGGCACAAGAAGTTGTCTACAATACGAAGAACTAGAACTGGATTTTGTCTAATTGTAGAGGAAGAGAAGAGAAAGGATAAAAGCTAGTGGAATAAATTACGTTTAGTTATTTCGAGGCCGATTGTTCTGTTGGTTTTTGTTGGGCACTGGAAGAGCTCCGGGCGGCAGGTTAAAGTTTTGTCCATCGCCACCGCCAAGGTTGTTATTGTTGCCCCCTTGATTCTTGGGTCTTTGTGGGATGTTCGGCACGTTTTCTTCGTCATCTTCTAGCAGTTGTGGCGCTACGGTCGAGGGGACGTCGCAGTCTTCAGTGGGCGGGACTACGCAACGCAAGGAACGCCTATCGAAGACGAGCATTGCTGGACAACGCTGGAGGCGTGGATATCCGCCTTGACATTGCCAATAACGATTGCAGGATTTACCCAAGGGTACGTTGCCATTGGCGTCGTCGTTACACAGAGCTGCAGTTAAAACAAGATATAATGATGTGATAATATTGTGTGAGATGTACATACGGTGTTTTTGACACCCATCGACATTTTCGGGCCAATCACAAGAGTGGGAGCGTTCGTTGTACAATAATCCACCAATACAGAGTTGTTCGGTAGCGGTGCCGTTCCAACACGTCCAATAGCGTGTGCATGAGGTTTCGTGTCCAAAGATGCCGTACAGCCAATCACAATGTTCAGTTCCTATGGGGGCGTCTGTAAAAGATTCAAATAAAGGTTTCCTTCATTCCTACTTATTCCAATTTCCTTACTAGCTTGTTGTTTATTGTCGCAGTAGTTTGATCGCCATGGGTAGTCACACCCCTCAGTCACGCCCCTATTCTTGCCAGCGAATACCAACCCATTGGGGCAGTCGTATAGCTCGGCTTGCCCATTGACACACTCCCAATAACGGTCGCAGTAGGTGGCGTCACCCACCACGCGGGATTTTGTTTGGCAAGGATCGTCTTGGCTTGATTTTGATTGTTGTGCAGTTACAGCACCTGAAAAAACACGAGTTATAAAATACGTCATTTAAAAATTAATGGAACAAGAAGTGAAATTTGATGTTATCTAATTGTATAGTCTTAAACACTTAAGTTTAATTTAGTTGACTGTGTTAAGTATGTTCCAAACCCCGCCTTGTAAACAAGATGCTACATCTGCTACATTCTTTCGATTAGCATCGGAATCCGCGCTCGATACGATCACGTAACTTAAACATCGTGTTATGCACACATGGACCGCACCTTTTAGCAGTAAACTCAGCATAGATACTTTATATACAGCATGTTTTAAATGTGTATAAATATGAAATTAATGTGTAAATGAAAAAGACACACATTGTTGAAAGTGTTGAAAGACGAGTAGGTACTTCAGAACTGTTTCATTATTCTCTCATTAAAAATTCAATGCGCATAGTTATTAACATGGGAGGTTCTGTGCCATAAGCTCAGAAGTGTTGTTCAAACAAAGCATGCTCGTTTGGTGCTGTACATTTCAATCAGGAAACTTAATTAATTCGTAAGTTTCCCACGATGCGCGTACGTGGTGTAGGCTGTAGGTACGTGTTGTAAACGGTGAGAAATGCGTCGAAAGTTCACGGTCACGCCGTTTCTAATGCAAGTCGTGCTCGAAATCGCGAATAATGCGCCGGTCCTAGAGGAATTCATAGAACAGTCGAATTACTATATACCCAGATGCATAAATACGAAAAGATATCGAAAACTTTCTCTCACTCCCACAATCTTTTTGTGACTCAACATTTTAAGAATGAATGTTTAATAAAGCAATACTCAATTGAGCAAAAATTTTACTTGTTGTGACGGTTTTTGTTTACTTTTTCTATACCTCAATTGCACGGTATGAACCGTGCAAAATTAAAAGCTTTTTGTAGAAACCAACGAATTGTGGTATTTCACTAGCTTCGTCCAAAAAGAAGATGTGATACATTATATATGCACAAATATGTAGGACTCCCCTTTATATAGCTCATATCATGTTTTATTCTCTTTTCGAGATCTAATTTATAAGTGCTCTACAGCTATGTAGAGTATCAATAACACGATGAGTAAACTGGAAGAAAAAAATTGCGCGGAATGGAAGTCATTAGTTCTTGTTTAATAAAATGTGGTGATTCTATCGCTCAATAAGGTTTTTG
>JAODVP010174846.1:0-15916 GCA_025400035.1 Tetradonia laticeps
AAATTTTCGGAGTCTGACTTTTTGCTGTTTTTTGAAAACTTTACATAGCTATGTTTCCGAAATTATTGGAGATAAATATTCCAAGCTCTCGTATTTTTATTTGTCTTATAATTAGTCAATCGAAGAAACCTAACATAATATTACATACTTACAATTCGTATTCCTTTTGTTAATGTATGAATGCAGACGTCAAAAATTCTTATTATATACAAATATAACTTATTATTAGAAATTAATGTGGCACTATGGGTTGGGTTGATTTTGGGCACTATTTCGTCGATATTTGACGTTTTTAGTTAATTATTAACTCTTTTCACTCTTGTTACACTGTTTTCCAGTCAATTGTCACTTGCGTCGTAACTTACGTCTTCAATTTAGGTAAATCGTTCCTTATCGTTAGATTAGGCACATTTTGTCTACTCCAGAACAACACAAGTTGAATTTGTCAACTTTCACACTTGTTATACAAACACTTAATTATTCTTTATTAAATAAAATAACCTAAATTAATAGGTTATGTCTCTACACACTCAGGTGTATAAGATACCAATGTCTCTATTACGTAATTCGTTTAAGACGCAAAGAATAATTCTCAGCAGCGGAGCTCACGCGCGCGCAGAGACCGCGAAAGACGCGAGATGAAAGTGAAATGAGTTGTGAACTGCAGCAGCAGTCACCATATGCTGGTGGCGGACGAGGTAGTACTCGTAATCCGCAGGTATACCTCGAGTACACCGGGTACCCGCGTATGCAAACGTGTGGTTAGAGGTATGTACATATTAAATACTCACATGTTCGATTTTGAAGCGATTGAAGCATTTGTGCAGCAGTTATGACGATTGTTATTCACGGAATGGGTCATCGGGCTCATCTGTCAACTGTCATCTGGGGTTTGAAAGTTGTAAGGGTTGTAAAGGTTTGCAGGTTGCCTAACTTAACCTTACTATCGTTTCTATCTATGTAGGTGCATGAAGACGAGGATAGTGATACTGTTGTAGATATGTTATAATAAGATAATTTACATGATGCAATAGAAATAACTTAATCAATCAATGAATGGTTCCAGGCGTTCCAGGTTATTGGTAACCACGAGGTAGGTACCCTCATAAATAAACAGCTTTTTGCTTGTTGGTAGGAGAAGGTACTCCGTCCAACGTATCAGGAGAGCAGACTCAGAAAGTGGTATACCTGGTATACTCTACACAGGTATTGTATTACCTTACCTGTCCCGTTATACATACACAGCCGTTACCTGCCTACGTATGTCTCCATCTCTTTTCCTTCCTCTGTCTGTAGTTACAATCATTCCAGCCGTGCGACAAGCTCGCTGAGTACATTTTATACAATTTTATGCACTATTGCAATAGGTGAGCATTTGCAAGTGCTGCGACTCGCTAGAGTATGAATTGGTTTGCTCGGCATGCCAACTGCGTTGTGTAACGAGCGTGGTCGCCGCGAATTCTAATTGTAATTATGAGTTATTACACCGCTCTTGCAAAGTGGCAATAAATAGTTGCACATGACATTGTGATGCATCACGAGGCAACAAGGAACAGGCAACAATTAAACGTGCAGTTGCATTGTCAAGTTTTACCTGCAACTGTTTCAAATACCACCGGATTGTGTAAATGATGTGCTTTTTGTTGTGACTATAAATGCATATTGTATCGCATTGTATATTATGCTAATCTGCACACATATTTCTGTATTTATGTAGGTAGTGTTGATTTTTATTGTCTGAAATGATATATGTAATATGTAAATGAATGTATATATTTCAATATTGGTTGATATTTAAAGATATTTTATGCACGTTTTATGTAGTTCATGTCGAAGTTCTTTTTTCAAACGCTAAATTTATTGAAGGGTTAATTTTTGTCTACCTATATCATTGGTGGGTAGTTTGTAGGCAACACAATGTACTTAAAGCACACAAAATTTCATAGCATAATTAAAAGGCACTGACGATGTCTAAAAATACTATTTGTAAAATTTGGAATGTTTATATACAAAAACAGAATTTTTTTAAAGCACTACTATCAATGGGGCCAGATTAAAACGACATAAGGAAAAACCTGACTTGCTTTAACGCAAATTCTATTTAAACTATAATTTTACTACGCTGTAGCCACTGAAAGCATAATTTGTAAAGTTTATTTAATAATGAACAGAATTTTAAACATTCACAGTTACGTCGTTCTTGTATTGAACTGGCAATATGTTATTTGTGTTGTCTACTCTGTGTGTTTTATGTTTATGTACTTTAATATTCCTCAAAAATGTTTATGTTATTCTTATTAATATACAATTTATGTCCAAGTATTCTATTTGAAACTACATATGAAAATTACGTTCGTTCATAAGTTTATTTTTATCGTGTCATTCTTGTGAACTTGGTAGGTAACCTAAAATACATAAGCAGAAATTTCCCAACATTTAACAAAAGGCAATGAAGTTTAAACAGACACAGATCTGTTACTTTGATGGTTGATGTAGCACTGGTGCTACTTCTACGCTGCTCTGATTCTTTGAGTTTCAATGAAACAGATCTAATTAGTAATGTACATAATTTTGAAACACTAAACGTCAGTTTTATGCAAATGAGTCTTTGTTTTTCTATGGCTTGTAAATATTATCGTGTACTGTAAATTTGATTTATGCATTTTAATATTTTGCAACAAAGATTGGATCAAAATTTGACCACAATATTAAAAGGGCAGTAAAACTGTAATTGGCATTGTTAAATGATACATTTAGAAAGATTTCAATCTCAATCAGTTGAATATCACACATGTTATGTGTACTTTATAGGCAACCAAATATACATTAAGAAAAATTCAGAGATAAAATTGTATCTAACAGTAAAGTTTCAATTTAAAGATCCAAAAAACTTGATGTTATATAAATCAGAACCTTTATTTTTCCATATGTATTATATATTCCTTTTGTTGCCTACTCAAAAATCCCAAGAATGCTCAAAAATTTTAACCAACAAATAAATATACATTCTTAAACTAGAAAAAAAAATCACACTACCTTCAAATTTTTAAATAATACCTAATTCTCTGTATCTCCTCTTACTCCACTCTTCTAGAAGTTCGACGAAATTTTAGTTTAAAGAGAAATATTTTTGATTAGATATTCATTTCTTTCACATATCTCTAGGGTCTGAAGTATCTACGATTCTAATACTTACACTCTCTGCAAATATCTCTACTTCCGGACTCAAACAACATTCCCGATAGAGTTCTAAACGCGCATACTTATTTGTTTGTAAAGATATTGCATCCACATCTACTCAGTTCTAGTCTGTTCTACTCCTACGTACTTTTATACAATATGTTCAAATACTTAACGATATTACGACCTGGATACGTGTGCGTCCAAATATGAGTAAGTCTGATTGTGAGACGAAGACAGCTTAATACACAAACATTCGAATATGAATCCCTAGAAGTCTGCCATCTTGATCAATACATTAATAATCACAGAAAGTCGCACAACGTGCAACAAAATAAATACCTAAACTATTAGTAAATAGTCATCTTGTGCTGCCCTGCAGAGAAATTCATCGACGGTTTGTCAGCGTTGGCATTGTTACTCAATAATACTACAGATATAAACTAAAAACTAAAAGTCAGTTCCAAACTGGACAGAACAATCCTTGAGGCAGTGATTCGAAGATCTGCAACCTTCCGTACAATCGTACAATCTTGCACTTGTATCAAATGTGTTCATACGTGTTTTGTAAATAGAATAACTGTATAGAAGTTTGATTCGTTTTGTAGTTTCTTCGTAATATCAATAGAAATACTTAAGTTATTTCGGCTTATCCAGGACTATACTGATAGGGTTTTCAAAAGGAGACTAAACGGATAGCTAGCCTTACCTAACTTAGCTATAAACCTAGTAGATCGGTATCTTTTTGGTAATTGTTTTCCTGCACATGTGGCAGATTTTCAAAGTATCCGCGCATTTGGAGCACGTGCCGTGACCGCAGAGGAAGACAACGTTTCGTTTGCGCTCCATACAAATACTGCACGCGTGGCTTTCTTCTATTTCGGCTATTTTACACTCTAGATATCTGGAATCACAACCAAAATGTTTTATGAATTAATAAATATAGGAAATATCAACATAACCTTAAAGTCGTTTAAAATGAAGTCATGTTGTACATACCTCATTCTTTCAGCGCTGGGCTGCCGACTCTTCGCAGGAATAACGCGGCCATCTTTGGTTATGCGTTTCTGGACTGGCAAGCCGCATTTAAGACACTTCTTCATGCGTGAGGAGCAATCCTCACAGGCTGGTTTATGATTGCACGGTTCTAGACGAACGTTCTCTTCGGACAGCTCGGAACACACTAAACACTCAACTGGCTTGCTACTTACACTAACAATCTCGTTCTGGTAATGGTGATTCTTGTGATTTGGAGAATTCTCTTGCGAGGAATTACCCAGTTCGATGTTTTTGTCGTCCGTTTTTCGACTCCGGCGAGAACCTAATCGTATTTTAATACATTAAATAGTATTTTATGATCACATAAGTACATGTTTAGCCCAACTCTTCGATTGAGCAGGAATTACAATGTGGCAAGTCATTTTATTTTCACAAAAATGTATTTGGCTACCCCTATTATAGGCCCCCCGGGGTGGTGCCTGCAATTTAATTTCTATTTTGCAAGAAAATTAGGATTTTCCAATGCGTTATTAGCAAAATTTGAAAATTCCTTAACTTTAGCGTCCATTTTAGGACAGTTTTACTTAATTTAGTAATGGGGCATTACTATAAATCAAGACAGCAATTCTTCCTCCATAAAATAAGATGTTACGCACAATTTCACAAGAAAATAGGGATTTTCTGAGGCGTACTTCCCAAAATTCGAAAATTGTGTATCTTTGGAGGCAATTTTATGCCACTTCAGATCAATTTTAGAACAATTTGCTCTTCAGTGGTTCGGAATTTCGGACTATTCGCAAAACTTGAAAAATTTTAATCTGTAACTTTAGCGTGGATTTTAGGCGACTTCTAATTCATTTAGAAACTGGAAATATCGTAGAAGAAGGGAGCAACGCTTGTGTTCGAAGATGAGACAACATGAGATGTCCTGCACAATTTTATCAGTAGCGATTCGAAGAAAATCATGATTTTCCGATGCGTGATTTACAAAATTCGAAATTAGCGTAACTTTGGCGTCTATATAAAGGCATTTCAATTAATTTAGTATCGCGAAACTATATATGTAGGTCGAAAGAGCAACATCTCTACCGCTTCGCGAGAAAATCGTAATTTTCCGATATGATTCAGATCATTGTAAAAATTGCCTAATTTAAGCGTGGATTTCAGAGTACTTAAAATCTATTTATGTACTCGGAACTATCACACTACGGAAAAGCAACTCTTCTTCTTGGAAGTGAGATGTTTCGCGCAATTTTACCATTAGCGATTTGCGAGCAAATCCGGATGCGGAATTTGTAAAATTCGAAAATTGCCTAATTTGCAAATACAGGATAATAAATCTGCATACAACTATATACTTACTTTTATTTTCCTCAATTCTGGTAACAATAGGACTATTCCGCGCATTCTCTGTGAGATTATACCCATCAATAGCGCGTTCGTTCAATGAAGACATAGGAACATCCCCAGTACTATTACTCATCTGGTTACTATCCACAATAGGCTTGTAACTCTTCAGCAACTCTTGCAAATTACTATCCTGTAACAACCCCAAGGCGGCTTGACTCTTCGCATTCAGTGCATCCATATCAATCCCTTGTTGAATCAAATAACAAGCAATTGCAACCGCGGCTCGATGTTCAGTAACTTGAATATTCTGATAAATCGCATAAATATTCGGAGAGTCTTCACTCCTAACAACCGCTGTGATCTGCGACCTCTTAATGAGCACAATATGCAGCGCAGTGTCGCCATCTTCATCCTTCGCGTTGATATTCGCTTTCAACCCAATCAGGAGCTCAATAACCCCGTAGTGACCTTGACTGACGGCAAGCAATAACGCTGACTGGTTCCTATTATTCCTCAGATCAATATCAGCCTGTCCTTGCCTGACTAGAATGTCCACCACCTCCGTGTGCCCATTCAAAGCTGCCAGATGCAGTGCAGAGAACCCATCGTCCTTCTTGACATCAACCAGCTGCCTTGCTTGTGAGAGCAACTTACTAGTAGCAAAAGCTTTTCCCTTCAACGCCGCGTGATGCAAGACATTAAACCCGCGTTTATTCCGAAGTGTAAAGTCGGTCCCTGCAGCAGCACATAAGAGTTCAATGACCTGATGACTGTCTTTACCAATGGCGTCGTGTAATGCAGTATCACCGTAACAATCAGTGCAATTGGGATCAGCCCCAGCGCCTAGCAACATCTGAATAGCTCTAGCTGGTTGTTTATGCGCTGCAATATGCAAAGCGGTACATCCGCCCTTATTAGACGCGTTTAAATTGGCTCCGACCTTAATGAGAATATCGAGGATGTCAGGTTGATTACCAAATGCAGCGTAGTGTAAACAAGTATCGCCATCATGGTCTCTGACATTCACATCCGCGCCTGCTTGAATCAACAAAGTGACAATCGCAAGGTGACCTTGATGAGATGCTACCTGTAGAGCAGTTTTACCCCCACTCCGTAAATCAACCGCGGATGCAACGTGCGAGAAGCGGTTCAGCCGTGATTCCTCTAAAATCCGGCGTACTGTATCAATCTGACCTTGGGCAGCTGCCTTCACCAACTGGTCATCAGTTCCTGTGTTTGCAGAGCCACAAGTTGTGGTAGTTGCCGGTGGCCATAACATGGACGGTTCTCTGCGTTGATTCTGCGAAGCGTGCATTGTATTATCCAGTTCGGCTGCACTTCCAGGGACGACACGGACACACTGTGGATTCAAAGTCCATGCTTGTCCGTCAATCTGCACGCGGAGATCCCCATCCGAGTAGACCTTAATTATCTTCCCCAATTTACCCAAAGCATTACGCATGACGTCAATCCACTCACCGTGACCTTTCTGTAATTCTTTCACTTTTCCAGCGTCGTTGATCACTGATATAATATCACCGATTGCGAAACTGTTTACTTTCGCCAGACTAGCTGGATTGTAAGTCCACCGGTTTAGACCCTCGTATTGTACGCGTATATCTCCCTTGTCGGTAACTCTGTGAACAGTTCCTACCTTACCGATACTCTCCGCCATCTTGGGATTCCATCCGCCATGTCCTTGTTGCATGAACTTGAGTTGTTCTACGCTTACGATGACTTGTACTTTATCCCCGACGCTAAAAGGAGGTGGGCCTTGTCTACTTGGTTGCATAACCGCTGTTTCTATAGTCTGTCCCAATATTGGTAGATGTTCAGGGTAGTAAAATCCGCCACTAGCTGATTCCACGCATTTTATATCGCAGTTACCTTTGTGGCCCAGTCGGTAGACGTTGGTAGAGCCGGAGAACCAAACGACGTTCGCGACTGACCGACTGGACTCGTTATCCCAGCCTCGGATATCAAGGACTTTGCCTGGTTTGCCATCGCCGCCATCTTGATCTCCCCATTCCCAGTTGTAGCCTCGTACGACTTTAGCCCCGGTGAAGATTCCTTTTAATTCGACTTTGCGAGCATTGACACGGAGGCTTAGGTCCACTCTGGAGGTAGTTAACAATAATTACTAAACATAATAAAGACACTAATATTGTTTTGTAAACAACTGTTTGTATAGTACAGTCAATGGAAACATTAAAAATAATTATCTACTTTTTATTTTTTAATATATCTAGTATCAGTGGTCTAAATCCAAATTTAAAGCTTTGAAAGATTTGTGAACTTTTTGGCACGCGATGAATTGCAAATTTTTCCATCATACCTCCCTTAATATGCGTTTTTCGACCAAATTATCATGTACCCATTTTGAAATAGATTAAATTTGCTATAATATGAGACCAAATTCAAGTCTTTACCTTGTAATTTCTGGGAAAGCATTCTTCATCTCAAATGAACGGCTAGGTTAGGTTAGGTTAAAAATCTTGTGTGTCCTCTAAAGGTGCACGTTCCTAGCCGTTGCTGGAGACGCGGCGTCTAGCGACTCGATTAGTGACGTATTACCTGACGTTGATCTTATTTATTTTTACAAGGAAATACAGTTGTTATAGCAGGCCATAGCCCACTACGTTAAAACCGCGTATCATATCATTGACGCAAGTCGCGACGCTCGGTTGTTCGACGTAGCACGCAGGTCAGCGGCTGAAATCGTCACGTTTCTATGACAACTGTTTTTTTAAATAGTCTTTTGTTTATATATTACAAAAGAAATTAGGCAGAAATTAATATTCTGTATATTTATTGGGTTGGAAAACCAGATACGCGTATAACTGCAAGAAATCGTCAGTCCCTCCAATGCTGCAAACTTTGATTTAGTCTACTGATACAAATCCTTACTACATATTAAAAAATCACAACTCGCCAACCATTTACGATTTCAATGCGCTTATTGACTGTATGTTGACTATGTGTATAAAAATAATACTTGTTTATAAATTTGTAAACTTACCCTAATGAAGACGCCAAATCAAACCGTTTGAACGGATGATTCACATCATGTTTGTCATTGTGGTAACAAACATAACACAAATCATAATCGAAGCATGTTCCACACTTGTACCTGATGCCTGAGATGCCTTGACTTTTACATCCATCACAGACGATGTTGGGATGTTTTACACCGATTTGCGCGTTGTCAATGACTCGCAAGTCATACATTCCCACATATCCAACTCTGTAGTTGGTTCTGGATCCATTATCCCACTGGACCACTACTGTTTTATCCGGGGAGGTCCTAGCAGGTGCTCCGGACTTACCAATTTCACAGACTGTTCCAACATTTCCTTCTCCGCCATCTTCAATACATAATTTCATGACATAGTTAGAAATCCACATGTTTGTTACATTTATATAGCTAGTTTAAGGTTATATACATTAAGAATATAATAAAACACTTTCCAGCCAAGATTCTCACTAGTTTTATATCTTTATCCATAGTAAATTGAGGAACTTACCTTGATTAGCCCAAGACCAATCTTTTCCCCGCACTATTCGAACCCCAGGAGCCAACATCCCGGACGTAATCACAACACTTTGATTGCGTATTATAGTCACATATATTATTTGTGCGTTTTAAATGTTCTTTATTAAAACTAAGAATACGTTTTTGGCTTCGCTTCGCTTCGCTTCGCGTTATGTAAATGTGCGTGCATCAATTGTTCTGCCCGGAATTAATTAGTATTAACCACGGCGCTCGACACTCGAGTGTCTTCATGCCCGTTGCTCGATGTTTGGCACTGGACTGTTTGGAAGGTTCTGTTATAGGGGTAAGAATGATTGTAGTAACAGACACAGAATGATTCATTGCGGAGAAGGCGGAGAACCCCTGTGGTTCTTCGCAGCCGCCTTTGACTTTGTGTACTTTGAACTACAACTACACTCGATCGCGTCGCTTGTGCGCACACAATTCATTACAGTATTACAGCATTTAGCGGAATAATGGACAATGAGTTCCCGATGGAACTAATACACAAATTAGAGTATAGTTGTTTATGTTGCCATTTGTGGTTTACCCGAGTTCACGCTACTTGATGATTATTTGGGATTTTTGACAGGTTTGACAGCAGCTGGTGTTGTTTGACGCGTTTGACGGACATGACATTTTTTTGACCTAGGTAAGCGCGTCATTGGGCGTCATTACCATTTAGAAATGATTAAAGTTAATTCAAATTGGGGTAATTACAGGAATTTCTAAGATAACAAATAATTACTGTTTGTTATTATATTAAAAACCCATTAAATACTAAATATTGAATGTAAAGTACAATTTCCATTTGCAAGTCAGTAAAAATAAACTGACAAGGAACCTTTTCTAGGAAATTTATAAACAGAGATACTTTTATCAGTAAATGAATTTTATTTTTACAAATGATTTGATAAAGAGTTATATTTTTAGCAAAGTCATATATATGTAGTAGTTGTTTGATTTTTAGTTATTTACAGTCATGCTCTAGGATAATAGAGACTGGAGAGTAAACTTCTTAGTTTGTGTTAGCTAGGCCTACATAAATTTTGTCAGAATTCTATAGCATTTATTCATGACGTCCTCTTACAATTAATACTCTGCTGCATGTAGTCTTCTTGAACAGCCAACGAAAATTTCACATTTTGACAGACATACACATTTGACATTTATTAATTAAATCATTTGAATCCTTATCTGCATAAATATATCAAGATTTAAAACAGTAAAATTTTCTATTTACAAATAGTCTAAGTTCTATCTAAAAATCTCCCTAGATTGCCTATTTTTTACAAATAAACTCCAACATTCAGTGTTCCTCACAAGTCACAAGCATAAATAAATCAGTCATCATCATCAAACATAATTGTCATAAAGTCATCATTGTGATACTTCTATAGTACAAAATCTCTACGCGAATGTTACATTATAAGTCTGAATACCCATCGACGTTATCTCAATCCCAGAGAATTCTTTAATAGGCTCTCCTTGTTTCTCCAAACCAGTTAGTGTAGTTTTCTGTAAATCCACAATTTGCGCAGGGGCAAATGTATCCCCTTTATTGAATGTTCCCTTGGTACAAGTAAAATTAACATTCACGTTACACGCATATCCTTCGCGATGTAAAACAAACAGGGCATTATTAGCAGGAAATTGGGTATAAACAGGATCTGGCTGAGTACGCAGTGTAACTACATGAACATCGCAAGGAATTTCATCTAGGAGTTGAATAATAGTATCATTTAACTCTACAGTCTCTTCCAGGATAAAAACACCATAAGGATGGTTCAATCCGTGAGACAAATGATTGGAGTAGAGACTCGGACTAACATACGTTCTGGAATTGCTGGAAGATTTTTGCGTTTCATCCGCAGTGTCAGCGGGATTTATGTTGAAATTCCGCACAGTTTCATAGTCGTCAAACCTATTACGAGTCGAAGGTCCACCCGCAGTGGGAATTACGTCTTCCAACAGCAGCCAGAATTTATGTGTAGTCTTCCGGTTGTCAACGACGCCTTCGCCCATTCCACGCGAGTCATCGTACAGAGTGCGACGATCGAGCATAACCTCTAAAAACCCAGGCTGCCAAGAAGCAGCGCCTTGCGCATGATTGGTAAGTAAGGAAATCCGCAGACTCTCATCCTGAATAAAAGCCTGAGTAGTAATCGGGAAGTAATTTCCTTCGATTCCAATACGTTCGACTTTAATCCTGCGCTGTATAGAGAAACCATTACTGTCTGTGTAGAACTCGGGCGGTTCGCCATTTTGAATTTCAGTGATGAATCGCATGAACAGCTCGGTTTCGCGATTTTTGGGCGGATTTTCGAAATCTACATCATTCTCAATCCAAATGGCGTCACTCAACGCCTCCACGTGGAAAATCCGGACCGTGTGGACTAAGAAAGGTCCGTAAATAATAGAAATATCGCTGGAAACACTGCCAGAAGTGATTATCATGCTCATTTGCTCGCGGTATTGCTGTAGGACATCTTTCTCAATGTCATTTTCGCTTGGATCCGGCATAAACAGATATGCACCCGAATGGAACTGAGCACTACGATACGCTGCGAATTGTATACCGCACTGGACTGTTTTCTTCGTGGCTTTTCGAGTCACTGACTTCATAAAACCAGTCAAGCCATTGAATAAAATCCGTAACTTTGTGTTTTCGAGTTGGACGTCGCCATTTTGCGTGTTTTTCAGTTGGAATTTCGAGGATAGGAAAGGACTTGTTTCTTGGAACTGTTTCCGGTGACATTTATTACAGTAAATTAACGACAGCTTACTTTTAGTGGCTTTGGAATGTACGAGATTGTAGGAAACAATGGAGAGGCCGGGAATCCTCGCAATGAACACAAGTTCATACTCGTCGTCTGATATGTGCATTTTTGTATTCCCATCTGAATTGTTCCATACTGGATTAATCTGATAGGCCAGCTCCTTACCTTCATTATCGTACACTTTTACATTAAAAGTGTTAATTCTCACCTGTACCAGTTGGTTCTGTTCTTGGGAGACGGAATTATACAACACTAACTTACGATTTTTACCTGGTTCGAGGACTATTACTGTTTTCTTTGGCAACTTCTCATATGCGTCGCGTTCAAGGTCACTTAACAGTATATTCCTCTCGGTTTTCAGTGGAGTACTACTTTCTGTACCGAAAATTATCGTCTGTAAAGCATTTTGTTGAATTTTTACAGCATCCCGTAGACTTTCAAACATTTTTAGACCGTAATCACGCATTACAAAAGACTTGGAGGTGCCTGTGATAGCATCATGGTGTTGGAAGAGTCCCAAGTTCCTGCGCGCAATCACCAGCTTTTCATAGTCCCTCTCAAGCACTTTGAGATGCGGCACAAGTTTCTTTTGTCGGGCGCCATTAATAGCCAGAGTGTAAAGGATTTCAGCAGCGCGTAGGGAATGCTCTAGTTCTCTGTCCAGTATCTTCATGAAAGGACGCGTGGTGAAGTATCCCGACCAGTACGCAGGGCGCCCTTCGGAGAAAATATCAGAATACACAAAGAAGTCCCCTTGCAAGCTGGGGAACTCCGCCATTTTGGTTCTGTTAAGAATCGACTCGAAATAGTCGCGAGGAGTGCCGAACCCGATTTCCGTTTTGTAGATATGTTTATGCTCGTTGATGTAGTTGATGAGCTTCATGTAGTTGTAGTACTGCTGGTCCCACTCCTCCACCACATTGTACCGGAAGTCGTCGCCGAGCGGCATCAGCACGACGTTGTGAGTGAACAAACTTCCGGTGCGCTCGTATTGCTCGAGCAATAATTCGGCTTTCTCCTTCACATTATGCTCGGTGATGTTCTGCGCTTTGACGGAATACTCCGTGAATTCTCCGGGGACCTTGCGGAAGTCGAAGTTGAGACACACATACGGATGTGGACCGCAACTATGCTTAATGGAGTATATATCAAATGGCTGGTTATGAGTGAGAATGTGGCCTGTAGAGTCAGATGGAGCCCAATTGGGTTGCCACCGGAAGTCGCCATATTGCTTCCAAGCCAGCCATTGTTTCCACGCGTAGTGAATGCGCTGAATGACAGTGCCTTCTATTCCTGAGGATTTTAGGAGATAAGGAACAGTGTTGCCATGCCCGAAAGGATCAATAGACCATCCGGATTTTGGTTTGATTCCCAAGTTGGAGTGTAGCCATTGGTGGCCTGTAAAAAGTTGAGGTTATGTTGTGAATCCTCAAGTTTCTAATCTACGTACCTTCAATTAGCTGATCAATAATGGCATACATGTGAGAATTGGCTTCATCAGTCATTACCCATCCCCCGGTCGTAATCTCCAGACGCCCGCTTTGAGCAAGAGATCGCAGCGCCCTCTGTTTACTCGGATGTGCCACCTCCCACCAAGCATTGAGGAACGCGACTTCCGACCAAATAAAGGTAAGGTTCTTGTGTTGCTGCAGTTTCGTCACCATATTCGACATAATCGGCCGAGATTGGTAGTGGAAGTAATTCTCGAATGTTTTCAGCCAACCAGGATCGTTATGGGAGTGTGGGACGATGATGACTTTTAATGGCGGACGATCCGCGTCCATTTTTTGTTTTTCGAAGCGATTCTCGAAT
The DNA here is from genome assembly GCA_025400035.1 of Tetradonia laticeps. Classification (NCBI taxonomy): domain Eukaryota; kingdom Metazoa; phylum Arthropoda; class Insecta; order Coleoptera; family Staphylinidae; genus Tetradonia; species Tetradonia laticeps. The sequence continues at coordinate 13,654 of JAODVP010174846.1, forward strand.
GGTTTATCCCAATATTCTTTCATTTTCATCCAACCGGGCTATAAAAAAATCAACAAAAAATCAATATAAGAATAATGATTAGGCAAATTTCATATAATTTGGTTTCATAAAAATTTGAAATTGATTAATATATACTTTGTTCCCTATAAATGAAACTGATTTCAAGATTACCAATTTTGGTTTTCCAGATAAGTTATTAATACATATTTCTATTGTTCCCAGCAAACTAACTGATTTCAAGGTTACACATTTAATTTTCCTCAATAAGTTCCCAGACAGGGAAGTTTTCTAAACCAAACAAATCGCATTTCGTTGATGAGGGAATTGCCTACACATATTTTGTTCTTTGCAATTTTTGAATTGATTACTACTTACTTTGTTCCCAGTAAATTTCAATTTAGAGTTAAAATTTAATGTTTCGTTAATAACTCCCAAACTGCTTGAGTTATCTAAACAAAACAAACAATATTTTTAGATGAGGAAATTTCCGAATTTTGGGTTTAAAATTGATTAATGTTTTTCCTTGATAACACGAGTTTAATAACCATAAGAACATTTTAAATCAAAGTTACTAAATTTGGTGACTTTGGTTTTTAATTCGATTATTTTCCACACCACGCATGTATAAGTTAATTGGGTTGCCTGCATTCTACAATAATATACACAGTGTTGCATACAACAACAGTGGCGCATGATTTCCCACCCAGTACCCTGTACTTCAATTAAATTTTCCAGCGCGTTGCAGGCGAGCGTAGGCATCGATTGCTCCCTTGTTCGAGTCTTGTCCAACTCATTGCAGTGGTGTCGAGGCCGGAATGCTTTTACTGTTTGTTTGTGTGTGTGGGCACGGACGCGAAATTCGAAAACGAAAAGAACATTCATGCAAAGCGAATGCACGCCAGTGTGTGCGGTCTGAGCAAATTGCTTCGCCGTGGAAGTAGCAGCATTTTCTGGATGAATTCTCTCGAGCACACCACACCAGAGCGCCCGTTTGTCGGCATTCTTTATTCTGCTGCTTCCGAAAGCGTTTTTAGACCTTATATTCCGACATTCCTTATATTCCTTCCACAGAGTCCTAGGCGAGTGTCGCGAGAACGCGCATTGTGCAATTTAACTATTCAAATTGTCGTAAAAATGCAGGGAATTTAATTCCCCGGCGTGGAAACGGATATTTGTCTATCCGGTAAAGCTCTCAAAGCCTTATTAAGTTATGAAACTTTCTTACAATTAGTATAAGTCATCAGTGAAACATTTTGTAGGTTTTGCTTTGATATGCGGAAGAGTTTGCCATTAAAAGTTTGCCAACCCCAGGACAACCCCAAACATTTGCAAGATCAATAAGTAGCCAAACTACGGAAGTAAACTTAGCTATTTAACTTACTTGAAAGTCAAATCCCTTGAAAACCTCAACAGTATTAACATCAGCGTCGTTTTTCTCCAATGGCAAACACTGCACCCGTTCCTGAACTTTGCGCTCCATCAACGCCTTCCTCTCTTTGCCATTGTTCCCATTGGCATTGTCCACATCATCATTTGCAATGCCGACGCCACTAATCAGAGCATCCACGCTGTGTCTTTGGAGAGGATCCGCGGTTCCATTCGGCGTCGAACAGCCACTGCCGCAGTTGACATAATATAGACAGAGCAGGACTGTGAGACCCACAGCGCACATGACGAACACCTTCGGTGAGATCCTGCGATGGAATTTCACCCCCATGGTTATTTCCGCCTTGGTTATGCTGGTAGAATCCAGGGGTGTGTAAGTAGAGTAATTAGCCTAGATTATTAGTGCTTCAGGCGGCGTTTTGTCCACTGTACTTGTATATGCATTGTTATCTGAAACAAATATTTATATAGAGATTAATTGATTGAGAATATTACACAACTTTCCTTGTACAATACTCATTAAAAGCAAACGCGTAGATATTTTGATTTCATTCGTAATTCTTAGGACTCATTGGTGGATACAAGTTGAATGCGTAGAATGTGATAAATGCGGTTAATTGGTTGTGAGTCCATTTGAACTGCGAGTATAAGGTTACCACGCTCTGCGCATTGACTGCACTTTGTTTTTTGTATTTGTTCGCGTTGGGTGATGTACGAGTTGCTTGAACACAGTAATTCAAATTCACTACTTTACTACGGAGAAACGAGGAATCGTTATGCCTACCTACATAATTATTCGGTAAATTTACGGCCACATTCCTATTCTACAAGGTAATTGTGCATTATTTCCTATTAAGAATCTTATTTACGAGTATAT
>JAODVP010174957.1:0-15483 GCA_025400035.1 Tetradonia laticeps
TATGTATGTATGGAGTTGTGGATGTATTACCTAGATGTTTAGTTATCACGGTGTAAAACCTGAATATTTCGACTTCATATAATATAATAATATGCGCGTCACGTACCACTTTCACCTACTGGTACAACTGCAAAGCACGTACACATTGCATTGTGTTGTCGTTATCGTGGTTGTTATTCGTTGCGGCTGTCATTGATTGGCTGAACCATCATGACGATTCAGGCGATAACTGTGGGTGCAACGACCTCACCTTCACCTTTCCTTCCGAAGCATGCAGTAGCATACAGGTCAGCACGTTCTTTGTGGTGGTTCCTAGTACCTTGCGTGCGATTCCGCCGCCCCCAGAGTAAAACGGGAGTTAACTCAATACACGAGCTGCAGTGAACCCCTTTCTGCAGTATTGCTTTATTTAGAGTGTAATATCGCACGTGCGGTTCGGTTTTGATTGACATTGACCAATCGTATCAAGTGTGCGGCTCAATTTACTGATTTACTTATTACTGCCACCCAGTGCGTGGCCAAAATGCGTCACTTGTGTTGAAGGACGCAGCGCGAACCGCAGTTACTTGCATTCAGTGGTTTTATTTTCATCGGGAGTTGTGAATGCGCGGATTACTTAAAATTCGTATTATTGTGTTGTAGTGCTCACAAATTAGTGCAATCTTCAATGGTTATATTTCGCCAAAATGTTGCATTTGTTTGCAATAAATGGCAATTTTGTGTCATAAGTTGTGATGTTGGTTATTAGTGCGTATAGGTTATTGTAATCCAAACGAAAACGGAGTTATTGCAGTTGTTTTACGTCGCTGCGGATTTCGCCGTGAACGTAGATGGCACCAATAGGTGGACACAAACATACCCCTAGTGAGTTTTGTTTTTATAACGACTTTTTTGTTGCAGTCTTAGTGAATGCTACTTTGCTGGCAAGGGCACCGCGCTGGTCCTGCCCGCCACCCCCGAAGCGCAGAAGGCGTCGCGTCGCGCCGCCGCCGGCTCCAACATCCAAAAACATCTGCAGTCGATGTTTTATCTGCTGCGGCCCGAAGAAACTTTGAAAATGGTAAGATTTATGTGATTTTTAAATGAATAGTAAGACGAAATATGCGTATTTTCAAAATTTTGAAGGTGAAATGCGTCGATATGTGCAGGCAAGAAAACAAAATTTCTATTGCTGTACTGCACTACGCTGTGTAATTATATTTTTAAACATTGGCCCAGCGCCAGCGTGGAAATTTTAAATAAAGCTGACACAGCACGCGACCATGGACGTTTATCGCCAAATAAGGCTGCATCTTCCTGTCGCGCATTATCAACAAGTGCAATTAATCGCAATCTAATCAATTTTATGCATTCGATAAAAGAATGAAAAGATTTAGGTAAATTGCATTTGCGTGAGAAGTCAGCAGGTCGTGATCAAGTCAATTGCGCAATTTCGCCAAGATGCATCTCCACACTTTACGTTCTCTTGTAAAGTGACTTGTGAAATTAATGCAGGTATTCAACTGGCAAACTGGTTAAATGCCATGACATGGTTAGGCATTAATCATGAAAATGATGCAATTCTTATTGAATCTTCTCTCTAGTCTAATCATTGTTTCTTTTGTGTTGTAGGCTGTTAAATTAGAAAGTGTCAATCCAGTGCGTACACGGTACTTGGTTGTGGTGTCCCGTATGGGCGCACGCGCAGAGGAAGCTTGTCTGCTGGGCATAGACTGTAATGAGCGGACTACCGTGGGGATGGTGCTCAGGGTGCTGGCGGACACGGCAATTACGCTCGATGGCGATGGGTGAGTTTATTATTGTTGTTGAAATGAGGTTTTGCTACTTGTACAATGTTTTTCACGTTTGGGTTTTCTTTGCAGCGGGTTCAGCGTCAGTGTTTGTGGAAGGCATCACATCTTTAAACCAGTATCGGTACAGGCTATGTGGTAAGTAGTAAATACTAGACGTAATGGTTGATTGAAGGTTATTTATGATGAAGTTCTTTGGGTGTCATTCATTTTAATAACGATATTGCTCACTAGTTTTGGATTATTTTAATTATGATATAGTAAATATCTATCAACCTGAATCAAACTTATTTTTATTCATTTTATCCAAATAGTCGCGATCTTTATGATCATCGTCAGGGACTAATATTAAAAGTATACAAATTTTTACAATTTGCAAGTGTTGAGTGTGTGTTGTTTGTTGAGTGTGTTTTATTTTAAAAAAGGTAATATACTTAATAAAAATTCAATATAATATAGCATTTTATGGTGAAGTTTTATAATTACGATAGAAATATTAAATTAGAATTTACCTCTTCACTGTGAAATAGAAAAAATTACTGAATAATGAACCGCCGATGGGACTCGAACCCATAACCTTTGATTAACTAGACCGACGCGCTCTTAATTGCAACTGTCTCTATTTAAATAAACTTATTGAATTCATTTTTATTTCTATATATAATTAATTAAATTGGTTTATTGGGGAAATCTAATTGAGAATATAATTTACTAAATTTTCGGCTAAAGAAATTTCGATAATATCTAAAGGTTTACAATTTTAATTTTAAAAACTTTTATGAATAGTTTTGTACGTATTTCTTCTAAATTTATTATCATTCTATAAAATATGAAAAGCGAAATTAGAATCATTGTATTCAAATTTAAAACACATCGAATATGTTCATTTACCCTTAATTTGTTGTTCTTTGTGTTTGTTCTGTAAATACGGTCACATGATAAACAATTAACGCCATTGGATTTCATTAAATAGAATTTATTTTGTTATTTTTAATTAATACAAAACGGTATTGATTTATTAATAGTTTCGTTTATAAAAGCAAAAGTAAAAAACTTATTTAATTTATGTTTATCAGTTAATGGAGTTAAGTTTGGAAATTAATAATAGATTTTTATTAAATAATTTGTAATTGATTGGACCACTAAAAAAGTATCTGTAGATGAGAATCATCTAATGTTTAATGTTTAGATGTTAAACATTTGTTTCATTCTATTCCAAATCATGAGGTTACAGATTTATTATCCTCAATATTTATAAATCCATGGTACAACAATTTCGAGACAAAATCTTTATTAAATTTACTTTGAATATGTTTAAAACATTTTTTTTTCAATCTCGCAACAAAATTTATATTAAAAAGAAAGGTTTATTTATTGGTTTACCTTAATCTACCTTCCTAGCTGAAATGTATATGTATTTATGTGAGAAAAAAATTATTTAAAAGTACAATTATTCATATTAACACAATTAAATTTTGGACAAGATATTGATAGTACATATTATTATTTCGTGAAGGAAGAAGCTTTAGAACTGTTATACAAATTCAATAATTTAGATACTAGTTTGTATTTAACAATTACATTAAAAATAAAAAAACGAACCACTAGCGATATTTCTATAAATTTTAAATCCAATCATCTCTTTTCACATAAATTTGCTAATTTTCCTTTTTTAATAAATAGTCTTCTTAAAATTCCTTTCAATTCACACAATTTTAACGAAAAAGTAAATTTTATTAAATATATTGCAAAACATACAGATTTTTCTTTTACATCAGCTTTAATTTTCTAGTAAATAATAAAATAAAATATATTTACGATGTTTTTCAAACTTAACTGCAACGTAACAAATACAAGTATTCATATTATCAAAATTAAATGTTGGAAAACTTATGTTGATGATACTATATATTACAATTTGGAATGATGTTAAGGAAGAAGCTTTGGAATTTTTAGATAATTTAAATAATTTTAACACTAATTTGAATTTTACAATTGAAAATAATTGTAAATGAACCTCTACGATTCTTAATATTTATAGGAAAAATAATACAAAAAAAAATTGCTAATTTTAATAGCGTTTTTAGTACGATTTAGTACACTGCCATAAAAACGTGGTTTTTAGATTTTTGTAATCTAATTGATACTTTTTAATCCTGAAAATTATAAAACATCGCACGGTGTGTCTCCACGCATACGTGTGGACTGTTTTTACGAATGCTACGCGTGGTTCTTCACCTCCGTTTTCTCTCGTTCGTCCAAACAGTCCAGACGAACGCGTGGGAGCACACAATGCTACGGTTGAGAGGTTTTTGGCAATAACTTGCACACTGGAAGACCTTTCGGTGTGGGACCCACGAAAAATTGTGTTGTCATCCACTATGAAGACCTCCTGAAAGTTTGAGCTTCGTAGGTTGCCTATAAGTGCCCGAAATTTCATTGGAAAGAAAATCTCAGGATACAAACTAACTAACTAACTAACAAACAAGAAGCGAACTTCATGAAAACGTTTTAAATTAAAGATAAACGAACTTATTCGATGTTTTGAAATTTAAATACGAATCATTAATTAACTTTTCATATTTTGAGGAATGATCATAAATTTAGTAGAAATTCTTACAAAATTATTCAGAAAAATGTTCAAAATGCAAATCTTATACATTTAGAAAGTAAAGAAATTTCTTTCGTCGCAATTAATAATATTCGTTTGATAAATCATCAATTAGATTTCCCGTATTTATTAACTTTATTACTTTTTTTAATAAGACACCAAACAAACAAAGCATTTTTTAATCATATGTTAGTACCTGACGAAGATCGGACGAAACTAGTATTTAATAATGATTTCATTCATTTCATTACATTATATGTGCTAGTTTTTCGATATGATTGTTATGATTGTTCTTATTGTTAGTTTCTCGTTTTGGCTGTTTGCTGAATTCATTGCGAGTCCACTCTGCCTACATCCGCGAATGACCAAACATGGCGTCCAGCTCTGTCCATATCGAGTACCATGTGTTTTCTTCTTTGTTTCTCTTGCGAGTGTTGCCGTCAAATTTGCAACGTTGGTCTCTGTTGCATTCCACACCTGACCCGCGCATATTTGCCCACTTGTAAGGCAATGAAGGCGAACGGTGACCATTCCAGTCAGTTAATCGACGTCGAGGCTGATGGCTGGACGTTTTTTACTCGTTGCGTTCATCATCATCATCATTACTCGGTCCGTTATGCGTGTAGAGAGTAGTACCTCCATTTCCCTAGCTGTGTGTGCGTGTAATTATCATGGTGGTGAATCGGAAAAGCTCGTTTTCAATGTGGAGCTCTCTGTAAATAGCTCCAATTTGAATAGTTTGCATAGTGGTGATAATTCGATAATTTGTCAAATTTCTGTTTGTAGGTCAGCACTGCAAACGTTACACAAAGCGAGCTCGAAGGCGCGCGAGCACAACTACTTCCAAGGTGGAGCTACCCACGCGTGGGTGCACTACTATGAAGCGCGCATTGAGTCGGAGCGATCGTGTCTCAACGAGTGGAACGCGATGGATTGTCTGGAATCAAGGCGCGCGCCCTCGCCCGATTCAGCGCGGACCAAGCCGACGCAACGCGAGGAGACTGAGCGCGTCATTAAGGCCACGCTCAAGGAGATTATGATGTCGGTGGACCTGGACGAGGTCACCAGCAAATACATCCGCTCTCGATTGGAGGAGCTGTTCGACATGGACTTGGCAGAGTACAAGAGTTTCATTGACCAGGAGATGCTCACGATCTTGGGCCAGATGGATGCGCCTACTGAGATCTTTGAGCATGTCTATCTGGGGAGTGAGTGGAACGCTTCCAACTACGAGGAATTGCGGCGCAACGGCGTCGGTCACATTCTGAATGTAACGCGGGAGATTGACAACTTCTTTCCGGGCACGTTTGATTACTACAACGTGCGCGTGTATGACGATGAGAAGACTGATCTATTGCGTCATTGGGATAACACGTTCAAGTACATCAGCAATGCCCAGCGTCAAGGGTCGAAGGTATTGGTGCATTGCAAAATGGGCGTGTCCCGCTCCGCCTCGGTGGTGATTGCGTATGCGATGAAGGCGTACAATTGGAACTTTGCGCAAGCAATGGAGCATGTTAAGCAGAAGCGCACATGCATTAAGCCCAATACGTCATTTTTAACGCAGTTGGAGACGTACCAGGGAATGCTAGATGCCATGAAACATCGCGAGAAGTTGCAGCGGTCCAAGTCGGAGACGAATCTCAAGAGTCCTGGATTAGTAGCAAAGAGTGAGCCCCCGCCACCTCCTCCCATGGTAATGCAACAGCCGATTCAACAGTCAGGACGGGAGTTGCGGCAGTTCGGCACACGCCCAAAGTCGTGGTCACCCGAGGGCGTGGCTAGTGCGGCATTGGAGGAGGAGACAAATGCTGGGCCTTCGTCGTTTCGCTCCCTGGAGAATCTCAACCAACGGCGAGAGGAAGCCAAGGCGACTCTGGCGCCGTCAAAGAAACTCATCGAATTGTTGAAGGACGCAGCGCGGAATGTGTTACTGCCTTGCGATAATGGAGAGTCGTACAGTGTGTCGCCTAATCAGATCATGCATATTCCCAATCGCACCTGCGGTCAGATGTGTTTAGCATCTGTTCGGGAACGAGTGCATGAATTGGAGACGGCTAAGAGACGAGAAAAGAAGAAGTTGGTTTTGAATTTGTTTGCGCAGTGTGAACAAACAGATGGCGCAGTATGGGACCCTGGGGAGGAAGGAGTGCAAGCTATGCAAGACAAACAACTGCAGACGATGGAAGAAGTGACAACGCATGACTGTGATCTTGACAATGATGTGAAAAATGTGAGTGTGCAGCAGGACAATAAAACTAGGGACGTGTTTTCCAATCAGTGCGACCGTGTATTTGACAGAGAGGAGATTCCTCGCAACTGCCCCTCGCGGCAGAGCTCGTGGTCGTCCTACGACAGTGCTGTAGGGTTGAACTATCAAGGTGAAGCTCGCGAGGTACCTTCACGCCACTCCAGCTGGGGCTCTGGAGACACACGCGTGCTGCCCTCGCGCAACAGCTCTTGGGGCTCGTATGATATTCGACCGGGAGCAGCGGTCGGTGCTAACACAGATCTCATCTCCGGCTCGACGCTGGGCATATTCCCCTATAATATGGAGGACATACCATGGAATCCTGGTACGGTGCGGCGCACCAAGCGCAGATTGGAGGAGAATTCTACAAATGGGGAGAACAGCTCGAACAATGTGATAGCGGCTGCAGGGGCGTTGGAAGTTCAAAATGGCAACTGGCCGAGTGACGGTTGTTCATTTCGCTTGTCAGCTAGTGCACCGGAGAAATCCAACATGGAGTTGATGGTGGTGGAAAACAGCAGTTTGTCACGTTCCACTTCTAATATTGGAACAGAAGAACCCACGACCAATCCGGGAATGGTCCAGATCCTCAAAAAAGAATTCGAAGCCAAGAACAACGTAGATGCAAGAGTAGCACAAATGAATCTCACAAATAGCAACATGGAGGCACCTGCGGAAAGACGGAGCGTTCCTTCAAGCCCTTTACTTCCGGAGAAATCTGAAAAACCCGCCAGTCCTACATCATCGGACCCCGGCGAGAATGTAAAGGAGCTGCGAGGGAAATTCGAAAAGACTTGCAAAATCACAACGCCCCCTGTTCAACCTCAGCATCATCACCACCACCATCACATGCACAATCACAGATTTTCCTGTGTGGAAGTCTCGGTAGAGAAAAGCCCTGTCCGCATCAAGCAAACATCTCTGATCACCGGGTTTAAGCTAGGTTTGAAGGAGAAAAGCCTCGAGAGTGAGTTTCAAAAGCGGCCACCCATGGTGCCTGTGGTGCGCCATGCACCCACACCACCGGTGGCGTCCCTTAGCAATGGGCGGAGACAGCCGCAACAACAGTACGGCAAGAGCCACCCCCTCGCCCAGCTCGGCATCAACAAGCAGCGGCACAACAATCCCGTGTACAACACCATGTGAACTTAGGGGCGGGTTTTCCATAAATGGCTGTGACTTATCTGCTTCGTACAATAATCCGAGAACCTGCAACGCTCAGAAAACAACTGCCAAGACTCAATCGCTCGGACCAACCACATCACATTGCAACACACTCCTCACACATCACCACATATCACGCGCACGCCGTGTGTGGCATTCTACGACAAATATATAGTGTTTTAATTTGATGCATTTGCGCACTGATACTCTAGTCTCTAGCAGTGAGCAGGTTTAGACAAGAATGCTATATTTTCACTAAGGGCCGCTTCTCTCTACTTTAGTCGAGTAACTAGTTAGTTATAGTTACTGTTTGAAAGCGTGTGATAGCTTATAAATGGTTTTCTTTTGTACCATAGCTAGGGCATGAGAGAATAAATGCGACAGACTGTTGAACGAGGCGGACGTTGACACTTGTTATTTGCAATTGTGGTGCACAATGTAGACACGTCTTCCGGCACAGAATGCAAACTCGTTTTTCTCGGAGTTGCCCGAGGCAATATTCTTGACTTGTTTCTGGATATTGCTCACTATGCCCAACGCCTTGCGAGTGTTGATATCGATGAGGCGCAGGAAATTGGGCTCACCGCCACCACATGCAAATATGTTTCGGTTGATAAACGTACCACAAAATGCCTACAAATGTAACATATTAGTATATTCACATCAGCGACAACGTTGGGGTTTGTACAGGCGCCATGCTTAACTTATCTCCTTCATATTTAAAAATTTCCTTGCTACTGGCGTAGTCCCACATGCGCACAGTACCCCCACTGCGACGGTCGGGGGAACAAGTTATGAACTCGGTGCCTTTTGGGGTGAACGCCAACCCAGCACCCACCACAGTAACACCTTTCAAGTTACGCGTCGCGTTTGCTTGTCGCGTGTCCCAGAACTGAATTGTATTATCCAAGCCACCAGAAATCAATTCGTTTACATTACGTGGATGGAAGGTCGAACAAGTGATAGTGTGCGTGTGGCCATTGGTAGAGCCTGCTTCCTCCCTATCGGAAAATAATATCCAATTTTATTGCAATATTTAGTGATAACCGTATCAGTACGCTTAGCTTACGAAGCACTCAGCACTCGTTCCTGTCGCTTGCTGTCCTCGTCATACAGATAAATCTTCTTATTGTCCCCGTAAGTGACGAATTTGTTGTTTCTGGGATGGTAATCAATACCAGTGGTGAGACGGTGCTCCTCGGTGGTGAAGGTACATTCACGGAAGTTGTAGTTCCAACATTTCAGCATACCATTCGTGTCTAACAATCATTATCATCATTATACTCATTAAAGATGAGTTACGGACGTCTAACTTACAAGTGCACATGAACGTATTCGCAATGGGGTAGTTTTTCGAGACCGGTCGATGTTTCATCCCCGTACTACAGGTCGAGGTGGTCATGTCATCGCTTAGCACGAATGGGGTCTGGTACTGATCATTGATGGGACGAATGGCACCATCCGCAAATCCCGCCATTATATATTCAAACTCCTCCGTGTACTCTAAGTTAGTGACATTTTCTGGGGCCTCTCTAGAGTCGGAAAAATGAAGATATACATGTAACATGAAAATAGACTCACTTACAAGATCACGACCTTCAGTTGACCCTGAATAGCAAGTTGTTCTTGAACGCGCTTGAAATAAGCCATGGGAAATACGTGTATCACTAAAGATTTGTTCACAATGATGATAAACTTCACAATCGAGAAAGTGACAGTGAGTAAACAATTTGTATTCTGTCACTGCTAGGCGTTCTAGTGTATAAGTAGGGATAAGTTAAGTATATATGAGACCCTACAAACGGCCGCATTTGATGGATGACATTATGCGGATGTCCGTACCAACTGCCATCAGGGCCTTTTGAGTAGCTACCTGTTTCTGTAGTTCGTACTTCTGCTCCTCCAATTGTTTAATCTTCCGTAGAGCCTCATCATCCGCCAATTTCTTCCTGTCGCCTTTCTTGGAGTCCTATACCTTCTTAATTTGCTGTTTCGTATCCTCCAACTCTGCACGCAACTTCTTCTCAGTTGCCATTAACTGCACCTTATCTCTCTGCTCCTTTGGAACACCTTTATACATGTCCAATAGTAATTTCATCTCATTCTGATCATTCAGAGGCTTTTTAATCTGCACGCGTAAATCTCGCACGAGTTCAGATTCATTGATCTTCGCTTCTTTTGCACGTTGAGTCTGCTCACTCTTAATGACCGGTTTAACCATCTTCTCTTTGTTAGCGTCCTTTCCTTTGCCAGTTGGTGAACCACAACCTTCAGGTGGTTTATCGTCCTAGTTATCCGTCGTATTGCCTTCATCCTCGTCTTTCCTACAAACAACGCTCATTGCTTCTTCTTTAATAGGCGCATTGTCTTCAATCTGCAGTTAAGTGTTCAACATGTGCTTCTAAGTTTCGTGTTCCTTACGATCTTTGGTGATCTCATTCTGGGCGTCTTTATGCTTCCTTTTGTAACGATGCACTTCTCCTTTCAATTGCGTAGTGTTGTTTTGTTGTAAAGTGATGTGATTACGCATTTCTCGATTGATGGGCCCGGCCTGTTGCTTTGCAGCAAGATTCTGCTCGAATTCAATGCGGAGCATCTCGTACTCTTTACAGAGTTAGTGACATTTTCTGGGGTTTCTCTAGAGTCGAAAAATGAAAACATATATGCATGTAATCTAAAATTAGACTCACTTACAAGACCACGATCTCCAATTGGCCCTGAATAGCAAGTGGTGATAACTTCACAATCGAAACAGTGATAGTGAGTAAACAATTTGTATTCTAGTGTATAAGTAGGGATAAGTTAAGTATATATGAGAACAGTACATGTAGAAAACTATTAATTAGACAAATACAATCTGTGATAATCATTAGCCCCGAAGGCGCAGTTGCATTTCGGGCACTTCCGCTGCCGCGTTTCATACCGCGTCTTCAAGCAATCATAGCAGAAGACGTGGAAGCACTTGGACAACACAGCATCCTTTCTCTTCACCTTGCATGAAGGGCATGTCAAAGTCTCCTTGTACTCTCGAATCTCCTCCATCATAACTTCATCCAAGGTCGTACCAGAAATCTCCATCTTCTTCATTCTCTCAGCCTTCCGTTTCAACTGCGCGATTTCCTCTTGTAATCTCTTAGTTTTATACGCTTCTGCTTCCAAGGAACTAGTTTTCTCGGCCACCACCTGCTGAGCTTCCTTCATTTGTGAATGATACTTCTCTAAATGCAGTTTAAGATCCGCTGCACTCTGCGCGGACTCAATTGCTTTCCTCTTGTGCATCTCCATCGCTTGCTGCCTTAACGCCAACTCTTTCTCAACTGTCGCTAGTGTGTTCTGCAATATACGCTCCTTTTCCTCCAACTTCCTCACTACAATATTAGCAGCCTCAACCTGCGTCGTCAAAGTACACACTTGCTCCTTCATCACATCTTTCTCCTCCCGTGCTAGCTTATGCAACTGGTTGGACTTAATCCTCTCAGTCATAAGTTTAAAGTTAGCATCATCTTTTTCCCTCAGTTGTTGAATCAACCGCGAGTTCTGCTCCTGCATATCCTCAAACGCTTGCCCAGTAACCTCCATTTCATTCAGCAACGCTTCTTCCTCCTGTGACCCCACGAACGGCCGCATTTGATGAATGACATTATGGGGATGTCCGGGCCAACTGCCATCAGGGGCCTTCTGACTAGCTACTTGTTTCTGTAGCTCGTACTTTTGCTCCTCCAATTGTTTAATCTTCCGTAGGGCCTCGTCATCCGCCAATTTCTTCCTGTCATCTCTCTTGGAGTCCTGTACCTTCTTAATCTGCTGTTTCATATCCTCCAGCTCCGCACGCAGCTTCTTCTCTGTTGCCATCAACTGCACCTTATCCCTCTGCTCCTTTGGAACACCTTTATACATGTCCAACAGTAACTTCATCTCCTTCTGATCATTGAGAGCCTTTTTAATCTGCACGCGTAAATCTCGCACGAGTTCGGATTCATTGATCTTGGCTTCTTTCGCACGTTGGGCCTCCCTGTGTTCCTTCTCACTCTTAATCACCGGTTCCTTTTTAACCATCTTCTCTTTGTTAGCATCCTTCCCTTTACCAGATGGTGAACCACCACCTTCAGATGGTTTATCACTTTGCTCATCCGTCGCGTCCCCTTCATCTTCCTCCTTCTTACAAACAACACTCATCGCTTCTTCTTTAATAGGCGCGTTATCTTCAACCCGTTCTTCCTGTTTAACTGCCTGTAATTTGACGTGTTCTTTAGAATCCTGGGCTGCAGTTAACTGTTCAACACGTGCTTGTAACTCTTCGTGTTCTTTACGACCTTTGGTGATCTCATTCTGGGCGTCTTTATACTTCCTTTTGTAGCGTTGCACTTCTCCTTTCAATTGCGTAGTGTTGTTTTGTAGTGAGGTGATGAGATGACGCATTTCTCGGTTGATGGGGCCGGTCTGTTCGTTCGCAGCAAGATTTTGCTCGAATTCAATGCGCAACATCTCGTACTCTTTACGGAGTTGTGCTAATACATCTTCGAGTTGCATTACTTCTTGACGGAGCTTCTTCTGAGCCATTAGCTCCTCACTCTCCATTATTTCGATATTACGCAAATGCGCGTTTTTGCTACTCTGTAGTTGCTGTCTGGCATCATCCAGTTGTGTCTTCAGTTGCATACTTTCATTGTAAAGCACCGAAAATTGAGATTGGAGACATTTGTATTCTGTTGTTTCGACAATTACACTTTCAGGAAGCTGTCTTATCTGTAGAATTCACCAAATTAATAAAATTAAGGTCAATACAAAATTTTTAGTTATAATATTGTGGTACTCACATCCATCTTCAACTTCTCAACTTCCTTTAGTGTTTCCCGATGCGTGGAATGTAATTTCTCCAACTCCTGCAGTCTATTATTAGCCAGTTCCCTCCATTCCTCAACATCTTTGACCATATCTTCAATCTTCGCCTGCGTTACACTACTCGTAACCACTTTGGGCTTCCCCGCTGCATCTCCGCCCTTATCAGGATCCCCATGCATATGATGATAAACCTTCAGTTTCTCAATTGCCTCTCCTAGATGATTCTCCAACTTATCATTGCGAATACGTACTTTATCAAGGTCATACTGCAAGTCATCTATCTGATTCTTCAACTCAGCGATTTCAGTCTCTTTACCGGTGACCGAGTCGCGCAATTCCGACATTTTTAAGCTGTTAGTGTGGTGTTTCTCTTGTAGTCCCGTCAGCACCGATTGTAGCTGATGATTCTCATGCTGTAGCTGTACATTAGAATCGCGGATAACCTCGTCTACAGTAGGTGCTTCTTGTCCTTCTAATTCGCCTTTCAGGGCAAGCGTAATCTTCTCATTGCGCTGCATGAGGCGATCAAATGCTTGAATCACTTTCGCCACCGCCCGTTTGGATACCTGCACACGATTAGCGAGTTTATCGTCCAATTCTTCTTTATCCCAAGTTGACAGTTGCATGAGAAACGATGTCGTCGCCTCATTCTCGTTCCTGTTTTCAGACTCATCCGCGGTTTCAGCATCGAAACGTTGCAGTAATATGCGTATGTCTTCATTTAGTTGATTCCAGTATCGATTAACGACGTTGAGCACTGCGTCGTCTTGAGTTTGCCGCTTCTCAAGCTGTTCTATCCTCTGTCTAAGTTCGGATTCACATCTTAGTCTCTGTTCAATCCGCTGTATACAAAATGGACGTATTATTTCATGTATGTATTATAAACTATACCAAATTTCGTTATTACCTGTGCAAGTTTTTTGTTCTGAAACTGCAGTACTTTGATGTCCATCTCTTCTAGGGTGGACACTGGGCCAATAAGATGTGGCTCAAAGTGGATTTTCTTGATGGGCGGTTGCCCGCTGGAGCTCTCCTCCACATGGCGTTTCGACATTTTGTTAATAAATGAAATTCTTTTCTACTCGACACTTAATGTTTCGGAATGAACTACGAAAGTTTCACTTTTTAGCTTCTGTAACCACTGTAAGCGAGTGGAACCTAAGGAAACGTATCAGCTTGGATTTAGCATCCATAGGTAAGACGCATATAGAGAAACGTGTGTGAATTTCTTACCAAAATATCTTCATTTTCGATTGTTATTTTTTTGTTTATAGTTGAACTTTGTAAATGCATTTGCCGTATTTACCGTATTTACAGAAGATGGAGAAATGCGACAAATGCTCGCATTTGACAACCTTGACAACCATTTCTCATAGTTGACATAAATATGACAGCATCATCGATGTTATTTGTAGTTTGGAAATTCATCGATTGTCGATTATGATAGAAAACTAACTTTTATTAGGTTTTATTCAAGGTTAGTTAATAAGTCTCAGGTTTCGAATTAACTCAGCATATTGGCAAATTTATTATTCAATCATGATTAACTCAATGTTCTCTAATTCTCTAACATCATCACTAGGGGCACTGTTTGACTTTTAAATGAATGTAGGCCTAGGTACAACCACTCATGTTCAACTCAATGGCAGTTTATTTCTAAGACCTATCACTAGGGGCACGGTTATTCATTTTTTAATTGATGTAGGCCTAGGCAAAACCAATCATTTTTCACTCAATTTATCAAGATATAAATTTTTATAATTCAACTATTTCAACTCGACTGATGATATAGTATGTAATAAAACAATTTTCTTAATTTTATCATTTCATTAAAGAACTACGCATTTTCCGCGTTATTTATTATTTTAAAAAAACATTATTTTTCAAAATTCTTTAATAACTCCAGAAATTTAAGTGACAATCAAAAGATAACTTGATTAATGACTTCATAATCTCAATCTACTTCAGTTCTATAAGTTTCAAATTATTCCGAGACCCACTCCAAAATTTCCCAAAAGTATTTTCTCGTTTTTCTCAAAAAATATTGAAGTTAAGAAAAAACTGTTTACCCTATTGTATGCAGATATTCATTCTGCGTCAAGCAGTTTTTCTCATTTTTCGGTTGCGTAAATTTCAGTTTTTTGCCGAGCGCCATTTTAACACATTTCTAGTTAGTTTAGAGAAGCGAGCGTCGCACAAAGAACAAATCTTGCTCTTTCCAACGCGATGTCAAATACTACTTGCGTTTCTTAAGCAAACCCACCTTTCACAAAGCTAGATATCAGAAATGCTCAAATTTTAGCGTCATATTAACACACCTTTCTAATAGAATAATTAGATCAAAAATCACCTCATGAGAAAGGGCGTCCGTTGCTCCACAATATGTATCTATGAACATACAATTGCCGCGTATCGTTCGCGCGAAAATTGCAATTTCCAGAGGTGAATTTTCACAAAACCTAAAAAGTTTCAAATTTAGACCTTAATTTTAAGATCTTTCTAATTAACTTCAAAGTCACCTCATCGCAAAGAGCAACTCTTACTCGACAGAATAACGATGAGAACTTAAATTTCTCTCTTATAGTTGTAAACTGTACATGACAAAATAAATAAACTCAACGTCATTAATCCGGCTCTCCGGAGTGCCCTATATAATGCTACCTGTATTGAGGAACACAGTAATTGTTGCTTTTTAACATTATGAAATGTTAGTAATTATAGTAATTTAAATTATAGTAATTTAAACAGCATTTATGATGTTTCTACTTGTCACTTTTCTTTCAACAAAAGCATCATGGAGCATTGTCTATTGAAAGGAAACGTGA
>JAODVP010174957.1:15583-37836 GCA_025400035.1 Tetradonia laticeps
CACTTTTCTTTCAACAAAAGCATCATGGAGCATTGTCTATTGAAAGGAAACGTGAAACGGAAAAATCTGTTAGTGCCCTTGAACAGCATTACTCGGAGGTGTTCCTGCCAATGTCTACGTCCATTGAGTTTATTTTGAGGATCAACGCGGATTTAACCACGAATAGAACCTAGTACGAAAACATTGAGATAATAACAACGGAAAACAAAGTAATGTACATAATTAAACAATAAATTATTGCAAAATACCTCAGCGACGCCTAAGGGTACTCTTGATGACAATGATTAGACCGATTAGACTATGCGACAGAATTGTGTGGTCGATGCAGTCCTCACGCAAAAAACTTCAGAAAGATCATCCTCAGTGCGTTGTATGTCTGATAGTCTGTAAGCAGAGGACGTTAGCGGAACATCCAGGTTCTGGTCTGGAGAAGTATCGTCTTTATAGGTATATAAATAAGAAATGAGTACTCACTATTTGCTGTCGTCAGTCAGGCCGATCAGTTTATTTTGTCTGCTTTCGCCATCGACTCATTATGCGAGCGCTTAGCAGCGACGATCATTTGCTTACGATATGATTCGTCTTCGTCACCGTCTCTATCACCGTCACTTTCAGCCTTTGCTTCTGGTATGAATCGGCTTCTGCGCTTTCATTCCAGTCTCCTTGTAGAGTTCCACTACGTCCATTTGGATGTAATTCGTACGAGAACGACTATCTCACCTGAAATACATACACCCCATTTACGCTATGTATATAATATACAAATATCTCCATAAATCTCCATGTTTGAGTGGAATTTTTACAATTTTATACATTTTAACTTTTATATTGGTTATGTTTAGGCCTACATGAATTCTACAACTGTATGCGCAACTTACTGGATCATGTTCTGTAACACACGCGAGAGGCGCCACGAACAAGAACGTAAGTATAATAGGTAAACAAAAATTAATGCTTAGCATTTTGTTTACTATGTCTACGTATATAACATTAATTTTTGTAGAGAATATTAATACATAGATGATATATTGCCAAATTCAACAACTTATAGTTTGTGGCGAGTTTACCTCGCTTTACCATTGTTCTTATAATGATACTAATCAGTATAATACAAATCAAACAAGTACAAGTTCATTATATCTATTGTATCATCAATTCAATAAAAAACTTCAAATTGTATGTGATAACATAGGTCTTTATGTTATTTACATTATTAAATACAGTTTGATTGCATTTTCACAGCTGATAATATAAAGACTACATTGAAAGATGGCGCCATTTCTGTGATTATTTATATGAAATCCAAACCGTATTCACATTCATTAATCTTTCATAATTTAGTATTGATTTTTAACTATCACAATCTTTCTTATGCCTTACGATATTTCGTAGTATTTGTCGCCATTTTGTGAATTTGCAAATGACGCAAAACCTGGTTTTAAAGATAATAAGAAGCAGAGGAATAATTTCAAATTATTCTAACATGAGATTAGAACAATAGGTTATTCACGTGCAGGTAGAATTGGAGTGTGAATTATAATTAATTGTATTAGGTAATATCTTCTGTTCTCTCGATGTACCAAACATTATATTGATATTGACTGTTGTATGATTAGAATAGGCAACCCGAGGAGTAATCTTATTCAACCTCATTATAAAAGTAAGGTTATTATGTTGAAGAATAAGTATTGCTTTTTTATGTTCCAGAAAGCAAAGTTTAGAGGTTAGAAGTGCAATGATAACAAATTCTGGGGTTTACAACGTTGTGACTACATTAAATTCACTTTTCATAAATGGGGATAGTGAGCAACCACAAATAGAAAGTGTTGGAAGCACCTGTCGCCTTGTATTTCAAAGTTTTCGAAATGAAACTCGCCCTTAACGGGCTACATGCTGGAAGGCTAGGCTAGACTATTCATGATGATGATTGGATCGCAAATATAGAAAGGATTAACATCATTAAAACCCATAAGAATCGATTACAATCAGCGATTTGTCATTAAACTTACCACGGGATAGATTTTCTCTGCAAGCGACATATTGAAAGCGGGACGTGTACATTAATAGGGGTATATATATGTAGAATAAGTTTTTATGCAATAGTAATGTTGAATATTTCGTTCAAGTTGTTTGTTGCTTGACGCTGATAACCCTAGCTATCACTGAGGGCGCGCGTGTTTAAATAGAAGACCTTTAGCCGCTTCTTGGCGCAGCGATAAAGACTTTAGCGCTGCTCAGCAAATACGAGCGATATCTACTTATCTAGTTGTCCATTGACTATATTTACTGTTCCAAAATGTTGATTTTATTAGGTTCTACTTAAATATCGGTTCGGTTAAGTATGTTAAGTATGAAAAAAGTGAGATTTTCAAGACTCTTCTCCACAGATTCGTGCAATATACTTGATAAAATTATGTAATGAAAACATTATTCCTGTTTATCATCTCTTGCGACGGCACAGGTCATGAGGGCATCAAGCAGAGTTCACAGCGTTCACGGTCTGAGGTCTAATGATAAGAAACTGTCGATATTACTACATAGTGAAACAAGTGCTTCGCCTCGTCTATATATAACATAAAAGATCATTAGTTAATATTTAAAGAAAATACCAAACACATTGTTAGTTCAATTAGCTAATTGTGTAAACGTAGTCGCACCCCTATCCATCGATTTTCCGCCCGCGCGCCCGCACGCACGCGATTAATTTAGAAAAGAAATTCTCTCAGCTCTGTCGCCTCAGCTCTGTTATTTCGGAACAAAATGGCGGCTATTTTCGGCGACGCGGGGACGCGCGGCGACCTGCCAATTATCTAATTTTATCCGCGGCGCGGCGCCGATCCTCAAACAATGGGGAGGAATTTGAGCCGCGCGTCCCATGCGATTTCCATACAAAACGCGCGCGGGTCATGCGGGTCGCCCATGTTACCCTCGCATTGTGTGATAATCTAATGTGACTTATGCCCCACTTCCGGTCCGGCCAGTCGTACGTAAACTCATAAACGTCGTGTGGGCAAATAATATTAATTTATTCGACGGAATTGCGTGTGGATTATGATTTTTTGGGGCACAAACGCGAAAATCACGCAAGTCGCTGGAATGCGCGCTCGCTGATCGAAACTTTCCACGCGCGGCGTGCGTGAATGCGCGTTATTGAAATCCGAACACGTTATCAGCGTCTGCGCATGCGCTCGCCGCTCGCTGGACAAACCGTCGCCTTCGTCGGCGGCGTGGCGCGCGCTGGTGCTCAGTCGCGCTCAGTCAAGCCGCTCGCTTGCATCGCGTGCGTCTCGCGCCGGGTGCCAGTGCAGCGAGTGTCCGAACGGATTGCCAGGGGCGGCAGGCACGCACGCATCATCACAGGTATTTCACCAACGCCCTTGTCCCTCACGCCCAATTCACTGATCACCGCTACCACTGCTACCACTCGCGGCTACCACATGCTGAGCCGAACGTGACGAGGCATGCGCGCACGCGCTCTCGCTGCCACGACGGCGCCGTCATGTGACTTGCACATTCGCGTCATTTGCATCTCGGTTTGTTTATTAATGCGCTCGAGGGCGACTAGTCTATTTTTAGCCGCGCGGCCGAGGGTGGCGGCGCGGAATTCGCGGCGAAAGTGGAAAAGAAAGCGGCGATTTCGTATGCGACGCGGCGCGCGTATGCATATAAGGCCGCGCCAACCTGATCGACAAGTTTTAATTGTAGGCCATCGCCATCGCATGCGTATTGATCACCTGCGCAGCGATTTGAGGTTATGCACCACATAACCTTGCGGCATAACCAGGGAGGACTGTTTACATCTTACCGGGCAGCATTAGATTGTTGATGCGGTTCTAATACTGTCAGGTAAAGATGTCGTCCGGACTCCCAAGTCTTCTCTTCACATCTTCACATCTGTACAGCGGGTGCAACGCTAGATGGCAGCATGGGGCGCAAATGCCCTCGGATTGTTGCTATTAAAAGCGTGCGCGTGGGTGTGCGTTATTTATCGCCAAGCGAGTATCTTCGCCACCAACGCTCGCATTCGCCGGCGCGGTATTTATATCTCGCGAGAAGAGACAATCGCGCGGCCAAAATAAGTCATGTGCGCCGCTAGCGATGAGCACCCTATCTATATCCTACTCGCGCACGCATTTAATTTTAACTTACACACTGCTACATTGCACTTATTCTTATCATTGTCACCGCAGTCACATGGTGACGCTTTGATTGTTATCATTATCAGTCTCGTGATATTTGCGTCTCGTATTTGAGGTGTACGTGGTGTCTTTTACAGAAAACTCAATTACTTAACAATGGCGGCCCGGAAGTAGCTCGTTACAAGTGTTAGGAGGAGCAACAAGTCTAATGTAGGCTTCCCACATTCCACCGTAGCCAGCTGCATTTTCGGTTTTGATTGTTTTTGTTGTTTTGCTGTTTCGTTGTTTGTTCCACTGTTTGTTTCAGCACATGTGTCATCTTGCCCAACATGTGGTACGAAATCCTGCCGTCTTACTTGATCATCGTGGGCGCACTCGCATGTGCGCCGTACAGCATGCTTCCCGTCAACTTGGTGTTCACCGGCCACACTTACCGCCGCAGCATGCAGAACGTTCATGAACGCATGCTCTACCTGCGGGACCGGCGCATCACTGGTAATCCCTACTGTCTCAATTACTGCCTTCCCGAGCCTGAGGCACCCGCAGAAGACGCCGAAGGTGGCGAAGGGGCCCAAGATGCCGCAGGCGCCAACGCCGCTGATCAGCAAGCCAAGAAACCTGAGAAAAAGTAGTATTTAACCATTTGTCAAGTACAGAGTAAATAAATATCTTTGTGATGTTTCATGTGAGTGGTCGCTATCGATTGCGCCGAGCACACGCCGCACCCAGCGCGAACAAAGCGGCGGCGGCGCTGGGCATTGGTCAATATCCGCGGATTTGCATATCGGGGGCAGGTAAAGCAACACGGCCGCTACATTAATTGCACCGTGTGGCCCGTGTGGCGGTTGCGTGTGCGCACGCATATTTTCATATTTATGTCACGTTGGCAACGCTCGTACGAAGTGGCAGAGGCGGGCAGGCGACATGCGAATGGACTTGATTAGTGTTTTTCTCTCCTTTTTCGTGCGCGACACTCGTAGCGCGAGTATGGAAATTGCGTGCCACTCCGAGCATATTTGTATGTTAATGCTGTTAATGATTTTAATGCTCATAATCTGTGTTGATCACTCGCCCGGCCGAGCTGTTTCACATTGCTACTGTGCTATTGGTGAGCTAGTCCTGCAACTGCCCTTTCATTGGTCGAACACCCTCAGCAGGACTGCAGGCCGTGTGATTGCGCAGCATCTCGCCAATCTGGAGCCGGGCAGGCGCTGAGTGGTGATTGATTTTCGCCCCTGCGAACCCTGCGAACTACATACTTGCGCATTCCAAGCGACATAACTAGCTACACCATTAATCGTATTAGTATGCAGTTGCAAGAAGCCCTAATGTGTCGAGTCTTGTTCTTATCGCGTGCTTATCATGTTTACCGTCATCGGCTGCGACCCTACTGACTTTTGCCCCGGCTGCTAGTTTAATCTATGGACCGTGTTCTGAGTAAACATAACATTTATTGACGACTTTTGACTGGCAATGCATAGTTGCACTAGCAAACCTTATATTCAATAATATATTCTTACCTGTACATGTAAAATGTTGAATTGCACTTTTAATTTAGTTAATAACAACTTAATTTGACTAGAAGCAACTAGTAGAAGTAACTTGCTTACTTGCAGTTTTTTGTTTGACAGACATGACAGGCTTGAAATAGGTTCTGATTATTTTACTAGATGGCGTCTTCTTTTTGTAAACGATTTCAACTCATTTCAACTACGTCAATAAAATATACAACCGTAATTTTGCTATTTAGCTTTCAGTTTAATTACTATGTAAAATGTATGATGAGAAAATATTTAAATCTATGTAAATTGTATCCTTCTTGTGAACAACCTAGGCCTATATAAATTCTACTGAAGGTCGTTCAGAATGTATAACCCGTATAACCTCACGTAATTTTTAACTTTTACGTTAGAGGCGTGACGAACAAGAACAAGACAAACGCTAGACATTGTTAAAAGTAGTGCAAGAATGAATAAGCTTCTAAAACTTTGTTGAAAATTTAAGAAGAAGTAATCAAAAATAAATGAACAACAGGATTTTAATTACATACACATTTTTTTATTAATCATCATGAATTCCTGTTCTCAGCACCATCTTGTGGAATCTTATACAAACATTATGAAATAAGCCTTAATAGAATTTATGTAGGCCTAGGTATGCAGAATGACCAAAATAAAACGCTGAAAATATAGTCACAAATTCGTATTTATTTAATAAATCTCCTCATTTAACAATTTAGTTGTTGTGTGCAGGAGGTTTAGACCACTCAGCAATTAGAATTAGATGATCGTAGCCGTAACCATTGAGGTTCGCAATGGCCTTGGTTGCATCGGTACGGAACTTGAAGTGAACATAAGCGAAGCCCTTGCATACTCCACTCTGTTTCTCCTTAGCGAGGTACAGTTTCTGAATGGGTCCAAACGGACGAACCAGCTCCTCCAAGTCCGACTCAGTGGTAGAGTCGCTCAAGTTGTTAATACGAATAGCGGTAGTATCGTCACGACGCATCATATTCGGGCCGTCTGTGCGTTTCGTAGCGCCTTCACGCAGACTAGGCGGTACATACTTGACTCCAGCTGGTTTAGAAGCATCAGCACCTGGTGGACCTCCTCCTGGTGCGGGTTTAACTTCTCCAGGCTTGGCCCCAACTGCAAGTACTGTGTCTTTCCACGGACACTTGGATGTCCAGTGATCTCCTTGGCAATTCCTACACTTCACTACGTTTTTATCACCCAGTGCCTTCAGTTTATCAATTGCACTCTCTTCTTCTTGCTTTTCTTCCTCTTTGTTGGAGATGTACTGCATGTAGACGTCCTCAGCAACAATCGTATTGGCTGGATTGGGGCCTGGTTTATCGTTGACAGACTCACCAAACTTAGCCCAAGTCTTCCTCTGGGCAATTGCTTTAGACACAATGCGGGATTCGATTTTGTACGTGCGCACAATCTTGACTTTCTTGTTGTCTTCATTGAACTTGTAATCAGTCACGATCTTGTAGCCGTTTTCTCGTACCTAAGAGAAATTTAGAGTATTAATAAGTAGGATTACTTGCTTATTAATTGGGCGTTTACTATACCTCTGTTGATGGTGGCAAGCTACCTCCTTCTAGCTCTACCTCGTCAGCCCAGCTTGACTTGATGTCGTCGGCAACAGGCATTGTGAATTAAATTTACCAGGAATTGATTGAAATGGATTTAATAATGAAAAACTATTTGATACCGTCTGGAATTGGGAGTTAACCTTAAAACTACCAAAACGTCTAGAACCACATCGACCATATCAAAGACAAGAAAGTTACTATTTTGTAGGGAATTTTGTTTAACCGCGTCAATTCAAACAGTGGGGGAATGTGTGAAGTCACACGTTTTTTCCATAGGCGAAATTTGAAAGTGCATTTACTTAATAATGAATTTTACTGAAAAATACACTTTTCAATTTCGCTAATAGGTAAGTAAATACATGCAGTCGTTTGATTGTTTTTATTTGGAAACATTCTATTAGTTGCTTCCAAAGTCATTAAATTTAGTAACTTTCGGTTGCTTCCACATGTGACATCACGACTAGTCCGTAGTATCGAGCATACACGATGAAATACGATATTGTACAATCATTCGGTACATATGCGTCGCTTGGTCGCTGAGGTAAATAATGTACATTAATTTAGTAAACGCATCTATATATTTGACTGGTGAAACATAATATCAGTTCTGATAGTTTAGATAATTGTGTTCTTAGCAGACAATGGTTTAAATGCTGCAATCGTGCACTAAAGTGATAACCTGACTAAAACAAAAGTGAGTCAAGTGGAATTTAGTGTCAATATTCCCTGAAAATGGAATACATAGTTAAAAAGGGAAAATCTGAAGGTAAGAGTTAAGTAAATAGCGATAAATGTGTATTGTTAACGCTCAATTTAATTGAAATACGCTGTGGGATTGTAATAGTCATCGAGTTCGTCTAAGTTTACAATCGCTGATGAAAAATATCGATGTCGACGACATTTCCCATCGATACTTAGTAGTAGTAACAGGAGTGACAGTGCAGGTTAAGCATGCGAATCAGACTAAAGTCCCTAGAAACTCGTGTAAACTTGGATACTTCGAGGTTATATTCAGAAATATTAAGAACGAAAACAGGGCAAACACGCTACAATAATGATACGAAGACAAGCTCGCTTACGCAGAGAATATCTCTATAGAAAAACAGTAGAGGACCGACAAAACAGCATACAAGAGAAAAAGAAACGTGTGCAGAATGCGGTGGAAAATAATGTACCCATTCACGGTGACCTACAACAAAAAGCACTACACTACCAGAAGAAGTTGGAATGGCAAGATGAAGGACCAGAAAAAGCAGTACAGATAGGTGAGAAGCAAGTCATAATAATCACCAGACATAACTAGGACTAATTAGCTTTCGATTAATGTCCAGGAGGAGAATCTGGTGGCACTTTTGCCAATTCCCAGGACGACGAATACCGCTACGCCGGCGTTGAAGATCCCAAGATAGTGCTCACTACATCCAGAGACCCTAGCTCCAAACTGAAGCAATTTGTGAAGGAACTGCGACTGATTTTCCCAAACTCTCAGCGCATGAACCGCGGCAACTACGAGATGAAGCAGTTGATCCAGGCTTGTCGCGCCAACGACGTGACGGATTTCATCATCGTGCATGAGCATCGTGGCATTCCCGATGGTTTAGTCATATGCCATTTACCCTACGGTCCCACGGCGTATTTCAACATGTCTGATGTTGTGATGCGGCACGATATTCCCGACATTGGGACGATGTCTGAACAATATCCACATTTGATATTTCATAACTTTCAAACGCAGTTAGGCAAGCGCGCGATGTCTATACTGAAATATTTATTTCCGGTGCCTAAGGAGGACTCAAAACGTGTGATCACATTCGCGAATCATGACGACTATATCAGTTTTCGTCATCATACTTATAAGAAAGTTGAGCAGAGTATTGAATTGAGTGAGGTGGGGCCGAGATTTCAGTTACGATTGTTCGAGATAAAGTTAGGAACGTTAGATGCGGCTGGAGCAGCTGATGTTGAGTGGGCACTTAGGCCATATATGAATACAGCGAGCAAGCGACGATTTTTAAGTGACGTGGATGGCTGGAAACAAGATCATGATGAGGAATATAAATAAAATATTTTTGCACATTATTTTAAACGTTTTGTGTTATAAAATACCTATTATGTTGTGTGAAACTGTATTAATTTATGTTATAATTAGATGTAGGAGTGACTGGTATATCAAGAAGTGGACGTGTTCGGAAGAAGTCGTCTAAATTGATGGACTTTGAGTCACCGGATGAAATTGATAAGCCGAAACGTCAATCCATGCCTATGATGCAACGCAGGCCACAGTTAGACTACGATGATCTTGTAAGTCAAGGCAGTGCGTCGGATTATGAAGCAGAACCACTGCAAGAACTGCAAATTGCGTCCAGCGAATCTATGGATGACTCACAGAGTGATGTTGAAGAGGAGCAACCACCTCGTTTCCGGCGTATTGATGAATTGCCTGCACAGACTGTATATTCTAGTGCAAATGACCGCGCGCCTAAAAAGCGACTTGTTATCAGGGATGGAAAAGTTGTCAAGGCCAAACCTCCTAAAAAAGAAAAAGGTAGGTTAGGTTAGGGTTGACAAATGTTATAACTAACAAATAACACGTCGTTCATTTCTTGGGAACAAATGAAACGCGTCGGATCAACCAATGTGATTTAGATTCAGAAATATGTGTTGAATATTTTGTGAAAAATTTAGATTCAGATATGGCTCCATTTTTTCAGAATTAATTAACGAATATCGTGAGTTTATACAAATAAAGCCAGCGTTTCTTATTGCTTATGAAACAACGTTATTTACTAGAGTGTCGCCGTCTTATCGCGTTGGTGCTTCATTTGACAGGTCGCAAAACCCTTGATTCGAGTGAGCATGCGGCTCGCACCAAAAGTGTCTATTTAGGCAAGGCGTAATGCCCAAGATGAAGTTTTTTCAATAGACGGGAACTGCTGGTGATACAGAGTTACATATACAGATTTTGCTTCGCGTTTTAATGCCAATATGAATAAGTGATCCATACTAAATTGTTTTTGTTACGTCTGCGGCAGATTTGCAAGTAAAGCAAATGTTCGAAACATAACTGAAGGTACTAAGTACTTATATCATATGGAGGGTTCATAGCAACAATGGACTAAGTCCAGTTAGTAAATTTTGAGAAAAATGACCTCAAAGCTTATTATTCATTACTTTACCATGACAACAGATAATGAAAGTGCGCATTCTAGTAGCAAAATGAAATACAATGGACTTGGTTTGTTGTGGCTCTGAAAGAACATGAATTTAGACATGGTAACCTCAAAATCTGTAATAATGGACTTGGTCCCTTGTTGCTATGAACCCTCCATATGTAATTTGATATGATTGATGCTGGAGTAGCATGGGCGCCGTCAAGTGTTTGTTCTGCCTGCAGTTGCAAACTTATTACGTGGAAAAGAGTATAGGTTCTGTCTATTTAATGTCGCACTGTAATTACACAATTGTTTTTTTTATTATACGAAATATACATTAAAACATTATTTTTATCCTTTATCACTGTTATACGGCAGATTCGTAACATTTCTTATTACTAACTCAATAATTGATTTGCATTTATTTACTATTTTATATTTCTTGAATAGACTATGTATTTCTATAGTATTTTTAACGCTAGTGAGCGCGGTTATCCCGAAAACAATTAAGTTGTCAAATAAATCAACACGCTGGAGTTCGGCCTCGCATCGGCCGCTTCACCTGAATCATACTTTTCATTAATTAATCCTGAAAAAATGGAGTCACATCTGGATCTAATTATTTCACAAAATATTTTACCAATTTTTCTGAATCTACATTATTTTGGTTGAGCGGGCGCGTTTAAGTCGTGCCGTTGAAATGAACAGAGTGTAATGAATAAAATGGATTAATTCATAAATATTTATATAGGTAAAGCTAAAATGACAGCTTACATGCTCTGGGCACGTGAGCAACGAGCTAAAATCGTCGCCGAAACTCCCAAAATCGACTTCGCGTCGATATCGAAACGTCTCAGCGAGCTGTGGGCTTGCGTCACCACCGGCGAGAAGGACGCATGGCAACGACGTGCCAAACGCCTCAACTCCCGCCTGCCGGACGCTCCGGATGCCAATCGTGCCCCTGCCAAAAGGTTCATTTCCAGCACGCCTGCACCTTCGCTCAGCGCTTACCAATTGGGAATGCCCACTGTTGGCAATAGCGTGTCCCCCGACAGTCCGAGGTCGCGCGATGCAAAGCTAGGAATCAAGCCCATCGATGTGGCTGCACATCTCAAGTTGCTGGGAGAGAGTCTTACGCTCATCGGCGAACGCTTGAAGGAACATGAGGGCCAAATCGCAGTATCTGGGAGTCTGTCAGTGTTACTCGATTCATTACTATGTGCACTGGGGCCATTATTGTGTCTTACACAGCAGGTGCCGGAACTGCAGTGCTGCACGCCGGAGCAGTTGACAAAAATTGTTGACAATGTCGCGTATATAATGCCAGGACTGTAGAGTAGGCCTTGCAATGAATTTCGTGAGTTGGACATTTATTATCATTATTATTATTATTAGTATTATTGACACTTTTGGACATTATTGGACATTATTGGAGACTTTTTGACATCGAAAATGTAAATTGAAATTTAACTTAACTAGAACTTAATATAAGAAAATGAGTCGTATTCCGACGGCAGGCGGGCGCCAATCGGGTATTCCTCGGGCTGGTGGACGTCCTTCCGGTATTCCTAGAGCAGGTGGGCGTGCTTCGTGCGCGCCACAACCGCAGCCATGTCCACAGCAACAGCCGTGGATACCACCAGATATTGCTGGTATTCCAAGGTTACCACGAAGACCGCTACCTGCGCCACGGCCGGGGCCTGGTGCAGGAGGCATTCCAAGAATGTCACAATTACCCGGTCCAAGGCCGACCCCGAGCACTGGAGCTATTCCAAGGATTCCACGAGGGACTGCTCCACAACAGCCCTGTCCACGTCCACGTCCGGGGCCTAGCAGTGGAGCTATTCCAAGAGCACCGCGAGGGGCTCCTGCCACACAACAGACCTGTCAGCGGGGGCCACAAGCACCCTGTCCAAGGCCGACCCCCAGCACAGGTGCTATTCCAAAACAACCGCGGGTGGTTTGTAAATCGAAATCATCGCAGAAAATCGTTGAGCGTATGCCCAAGCCGGATCCTTCGAAATCCCGAGCTCGATCACCACAACAACCCAGGAGGAGTAGTCAAGGTACAGGGACAGAGAAAGGAAATATTAACGAAGAAGAGTGGAAACCTTCAATTGCAAGCACTTCAGTACTGGAACGAGAATTAGAAACAACCCTATTGGATGAAGCTGCGTGTCGCCCTCGCAAAGGATTTGTGGGTACCACAAGTAGGAGAACGTGCGTGCCTCCCCCTTGTATCACAACAGAAAAGGGACGCAAGATTCCCTTGACTAAACAGATCATCACAACGAAAAGTGTGGTCAAGGAGCCTGGAAAACCGGATATTGTAGGTAAGGATGTAGCTACAGTGGAAACAACGGGACCGGGCCAAGCACAACGCACCGAAATAGTGATGGCGAGAGTCGCACCCCACAAGCCAGGCGAACGGACGCTTAAGACTAAAGAAGCGGTGATTGTGCAAGAGAAAATCGGCTTAGCACCAGGCTATAAACAAACCATTCGCAGTGTTACCTACCAAGGGGATCCGGAGCATGTGCGACAAGCTCCTGTGATACCCGCACCAGGCGTGGTGCAGCGTATGGTGTGTGCGGAGACAGCGAGGGTCAACGAGACTGCAGGTGTACGCATGCCGGAAGTAAAGCACATCAGTCCTTCTACGTACGGCATAAGAAAGAAGGCTCATGCGTATAAAACTCAGGACCCGAATCAGGAAATAGACGGGGATGAAGATATGGATATGGAACAGGAGAAACCAACGCCTGAAATGATTGCTGAGATCATGAACACGGAGGAGAGAGGATTGGGAATGAGTGACGCTCCACAAAATGTGATGGAGTATCTGTTCGCGGCAGAGGAAGAAACGCCAGCTGTGCCTGTGGCTTCTGCGGCTAATTATCCCCTGCATGATGTTGTAGTTCCAAGCACTGCCGTCCCTAATATGGCTGAGGAACAAAACACTGAAGAGGTTATGAATGTGACTATGCATGCAGCAGAGGCAGTGCCTGATGATGCTAAAGACACGTCTTACTGCGCTATGGTTGGAGCGGAACCCGTGCAAAGCAAGAATACAGCAAGGAAAGGGAGTAAAACCAAGAGGAAGCGGGTTACTTTACTGAGTAAAGAGAAACCGCCTTGGGGAGCTATTGAGAACGTCGAATCTATGGTGGATTTGGTCGGCGGATCTCTAGCTGAGAGTAGGGCAGTTAAAGAGGAGGCTGAACAAGAAGTGGATCCTTTGGAAGAAGGTATTGAGTATCTGCTGCAGATGCAGGCACCGCAACACCACTCCCGGATCCAGCTGCGCGGTGGAGAGAAGCCGGAGTGGTTTCCAGGTTTGAACTTTTGTTGTATACGCCCCGAATTTAGGATAATGAGACTTTTGTAGGTTATGTCATGGCTTTGCCTGAAGTTCCGAACTTGGTCACACTTGCGCGGTCGCCGAGTGAAGTGTTTGCGGCTGCGTGGCGTGCAGTGCAGCCTGATATTTTCAACGACGACAGCTTGTTCGTCATGTGAGACACGCATGAATATACTACTAAAATAACAACTTTATTAAGACACAGTCTCTGTTGCTAGCTAAATAGTTACTAATACATTCAGTACAGTACCAATCGTGACTAATAAATGTTTGTATTTACACTCATGTGTGCTAATTTGCTTAGCGGTGGTTTAGACATTGTATGTGGTACATGTTACAAACCTTTGTTGAAAAACAGCGTCGTGGGGACATCATCGCCGTGTTCCTTTATAATAGCTTCTTTTAATTCGGCCTCTAGACTATTGAAGGAAATTTCTGCTTTCTGTTTGAAGGCAGCGCATGCTAGTGGCGTGGCGAAGACGAGGAAGGAACCGAGGACAGTCAATTGCATGGGGAGAACGGCCCAGGGACGCGGTTTGAAGAAGCCGCGATTTTCTAACTGTTGTATCAAGATTGGTGTACCCATCATTCCGGGTGCCGCCATGACGCATCGGCTGATGATTACTTGTATGATGCCGCTGCGTCCAGCACTGGTAGAGTCGCCCATTCTCTCACCATCTTCGGTAAAGACGGGCGTGCCATCGGTGATTTCCTGCATGCGCATGCATGGAATGTTGATGCAATTCGCGGCAACTACAGCCACGAATGGTACAAAACGTCCCACAAGGGGTGGCATTTTCTTAGCGACGTTGTTGAGTGAGATCGCTGTGCCCACGGCACCTCCTGTCGCGAGGACATATGAGATGCCGAGCTGCCTGCAAGACAAAGCTGAGATTTCGCGCCGGGTGATGTAACGCACTAACTTACTTGAGCGATATAGCAGCGTCGCCGCTTCGATTTGTGTAGTTCACCAGCGCGTTGAATGTCTGATTCGCCCACTGCCAGAAAATCACCGCCGGTGTACTCTTGTAGAAAGTCATCATACAACCTGTGATAGACATGTTCATGGGCACCTGCGCCGACATGCGGCCTATGACCAGTTGCTTCTCGCCGGTGTCGGGATGGAAGGCCGAGTCGTAAATGTATTTCTGCCGCCATAGTTCGTCTACCGTAATGGGTTCTGTGAGTGTTCCTTCACGATACGCAGTGACTACCTGTCTCGCGCGTTCCAGCTCCCTGGAGGACCGTAGGACGTTGTAAGGGTTTGTGACCATAAAGAAGTGTTTGGCACGTCCCATGTATGTGGTCTGGTCATATCGCGGCACATTGAGGTCCAAAGTCTCCAGGCTTTCCTGTTTATTCGCCATGGCTATGTGTGGCGGCTAACGGTGGCGAACTGCCGACTGATAATAATTGCTAATCGCTCACATGTACTGGCGCGTGGCCTCGTGCGGGACGAGTGGTCGATACATACCTCGAGGCGGTGGGCTTTTTACTGCTTAGACGCGATAAACATAACATCGTAAGCGAGCGTTGTTCAACATGACACTCATTCGCTGATTCCGGGTGTAAGTTGCAATCGATAACGTCGAAACCAGTGTGTGTTTTCTGGCGCCGTTATATTGCTTCTAGTCCATATGTATCTGTGACTGTTATCTGGAATTTAACTACTAAATAAGCATGGACAAATCGAGAAGTTGTTTGTTGAACCGTTTATCGGTATCGTGTCATTTTTTTGTCATTTTATTAAAATGATGAAACTTTCAAAGTTATAACCTATGTCAGGATGAATTTTGTTGGTACTCTGTCGTCGGGTGTTGTCATTAGTGTAGTATTGATTAAATTTTTGTCCTTAACACAAGATGGTGCTGTTGAGAATTAAAATTAATTTCTTAATATTTAATTTACGCTAGCTGTGAGAATTCTTGCTTCTGCTCGTACGACAGTTAGCAAATAATGCATATTCCTGGATCACGTGTGAATTTAAAATTTAACATTCAGCATAAATACATATTTAATTACGTATGCAAATATCAAACTCCGTATTAGTAGTGTGAAAAAATTCACGAGCATATATTAAAACTCTACTTATTGATTAATTCTATATAATTTCCCATGAGAAAAATTAAAATTATTTTCATGGAGCATAGAAAATAGAACTGTATAGAATGCTATCTCCATGGTAACAAAATGGTCCTAATAATAACTGCGGCACTACAAACACATAGAATAATATTTATTTTCAAAATTATATTTATCATAGCAACACGGTTAGTTTATATAATTCTTTTTATTGTTTTTACAGCATTTTCAACTGACAAAGATTTTGAATTTTAATTTCTAGTCTTTAGTCAAAAAAATTCTATTAATAATTAAAAATTACTAACTTAAAAATTTTGTTTATAACTTATACCTGAAGTGTTTGGCAAGGTTCACAAGAAATGTTGTAGAAATTTTGTGAAGTAAGAAACTTAGTTACTTTTGGAAAAGATTTCGTTCTTTGATCGAAATGGTTGCAAGTAGGTGAATGATATTGGCCCCGATTAATTGATTAACTAAGAATTTAGATATCAAATCACCCTGTGTTATGCGAGGTACTGCATTTCTCAATTGTAAAAGTTTTTTCTGGTTTTCGGCATTTTTAACCATCAATCGCCGAATGATTCTTGTTTGTTTTTTTCCTGTCGCAGCAGCCTTTCAGTTTGTAATATTGCTTCATTTTACACAATTGCTTGGCAGATATTTCCTACAAATAAATATAGTAATATTATTTCTTAACAAAGGAGTTATATTCGAACTTACCATGTTCCTTATCTGTTTTATTTAAGTGGCATTTTGTATTTAGTGCCTCTGGAAAATCCGTTTGGGAGTATGAAAAATTAGAAATAATAACTAACCAAAAGGGGCAGAAACATAAATAAGTGCACTTAATAGGGGACCACACTTCCGTATTTAAGTTCGCAATCTATATTAGTTATATTTTCTATGTTGTGGTTAGGCCACTTTCAAAACATACTACGTTAGTTTGGAGACATGTCACTTGTGGCGCTATTGCGTTGGTTAAATTGACCATTCCAATAGAAGTGGTGCGCAAGCAAACCGTACTTCCGCTTTTTTACAGGGTTATTTTCGTGCGTTGCTGTTCGTTTTCGTCAGGCAACTGTTCGAATAGTTCATTAGCTAACTTGTATATTAATACCAAGTGTAATACATATTAAAAATATCACCATGTAAGTACACAATGTATAGCTAACAAAGAATTAAAAACTTATTATAATCTCAGAACCTTAAAGATATCTATGTTACTTTTCAACTTATCGAGACGTGACTACAATGCCAAAATGTAATTATTGATGTTGTTCCGTTTAAAATCAGACATCAACATTAAAAGTACACATTGTCATAGTTTCCTCCAATTACAATACAAGTTTCCAAGGATTGTTATGCGGAACTATTACTGTAGTTGACATCAATAAGTAGAAATTGGTATTAGCAAAGACATACTAATATTATATGAAAATAAACAATTTTATTAACTAATGAATTATTTGGTGAAATTATCCTGTAACGGCGACAAAAAGTAAGAAAAACAATGCAATTGTAGCAAGTTATCTTTGTATGCCCACCGCTTTAACTTTCAAATCGCAGTTTGACAAGCAGTTGGAATAGTCTATTATAAGGCATTTTCGTAAATTTACTAATTTGACAATGTGGTAGATGTCACTCGGTGATCAGCCCATTCTCAGTTATCTACTTATCTGGATTCATACAGGTAGGTAACTTAGAATGGGCTGATCATCGAGTGACAACAACCACGTTGCCAAGTGGTAAATTTTCGTAAACGCCTATAGAAAACCAATTTTATTATTATAATATTGATACAAACACGAAGTGATAATTTCTGTTATTAAATTGTATTTCAATAATTAAGGTTGCATAGTTTTCAGTCCTTATTCAATTCTAAAATAGGCAATTTTGTATACATCGATTGAAGATGTTCAACCTGAAGACGAGTTATGTATTCAATTCCTTGTCGGAATACATCCTGAAAATGCAATTCTTTAAAATTAATAAATACTTTTTCAATGGTTACAATATTTTTAAGATGGTACTCTGTATAAATTTTTGGCGCATGCTTGTAAGGTTGGGAATACTGCAGTGATGTCAAATTTCACATGACGAAATGACAACCTTCAGTCGAGTGAGCGCCATTGGCGCAGAACTGCAGAACTGAATGTGCTGCATGCACCTGCGATCAAAATGTAAGTCGAATTATTCAATTACGCGTTATCCGCGTTAGCTGCGTGTGCGCCTATGTGGAGTTGACGTCGGCGGCGGCCAGGCCGAGTGGCAGATTTATTTTTGTTTGTCGTGCGTGAGTATAAATAGCGCCTGACGGCGGTGGACAAATGTCGCCGCGACACAATTGCGCACGGGCCCAGTTACCCAGCGTACATCTGACCGATGCGGTGTTTTGCTTGTGTAGTACCGCCGCCGCCTGCGGGAAAAATGGCCCCATGGATTCGCTGGGCGCGTTAGACGCCAGCGCCCGCAGGAAGGTGGCGCGTCGCCGATGGGCCATCCTGGCCAAGGCTCTCAAGGTGGGTCCACTCCTGCACCCTAGCACCCGCTCACGCTG
This sequence comes from Tetradonia laticeps, assembly GCA_025400035.1. NCBI lineage: Eukaryota > Metazoa > Arthropoda > Insecta > Coleoptera > Staphylinidae > Tetradonia > Tetradonia laticeps. Next base: position 33,975 of record JAODVP010174957.1, read on the forward strand.
CTCTGCTCGCGTTGCAGAGCCCCACCGGCAGCGCGCCATCCAGTCCGACCGACGAGTGCTCCATGCGGCGCATCGCGTCCTTCCGCTTGCTCACCGCCAGCCAGCTAGGCGCAGCGCGCGCACGCTCCGACGACCCGGCGGTGCTGGCGGCCGCGAAGCGGCGCTCCTGGTACAGCTATGCCATGACGGTGGGCACACTTGAGTTTACCATCGCCGTGGGCCACCGCGCGCGCATCTTCTCTGCGGCCGAACTGATGGGCTTCAATAACACTGGAAATGTGTGTATCTGGCCGTCTGAGGAGACACTGGCTTACTACCTGGGGGCGAATTTGGACCTAGCACATGGAAAACGTGTGTTGGAGTTGGGCGGCGGTATGTCTTGCTTGGCAGGGCTGGTATGCGCCAAGTACGGACATGCTCGCTGCGTGCATCTGACTGATGGAAACCGAGCTGCTGTGGAAGATGTGCGTGTCAGCGTGGCTTGCAATGAAGTGGCTTGTCCGGTGGAGTGCAGCGTGCTGCAGTGGGGTAGGGGAGCAGCAGCCACTGCCGCCTACGATCTGGTGCTGTGCGCCGACTGTTTGTTCTTCGACGAAGCGCGTGCTGATCTTATTGACACGCTGTGGGAATGCTTAGCCCCTGGTGGTGTGGTGCTGGTAATGGCGCCGCGCCGCGGTTACACACTCGCTGCTTTTCAGGCAGCGTGCGAGGATCGAGGTTTTGCGTGTTGTGAACGCCTGCGGTACAATTCAGCAGTGTGGCAAGCACACCTGCAGTTGTTAACGAACGCCGACTACGACGCCGATATCCACTACCCGTTGTTGCTAGAGTTGACCAAAGATTGAAGTGAAGTGGCCTTATGCCGCCGCCGGCCGATCTGTGATACGCGATACCAATGCGATACTCAATTTGTCTCTGTTTAAATGTGACATATCTTGTTGTTGTTGTTGCTGCTGCTGCTGGAAATAAAAACCCTCCTAATTAACAAGACACTTGGTTTATTTGCTTTGTGCTGTAGGGCTGACTACTGGAAGTCCAACGCCAAGAAATACTGTGATTTCTGCAAGTGTTGGATCACCGACAACAAGCCAGTAAGTATGCTGAACAAAATGGCGGCCATTGTAAACCACTCTGTTCTTGTGTACAGAGCGTCGATTTTCACGAGCAAGGCCGACGTCATAAAGAGAACGTAAGTAAACGCTTGAAGCAGATCACTCGTAATAACGCCAAAATCGAAGATGCTGGGGCTCGCATGGATGCAGCTATGGCCAAGATGGAGGCAGCGGCGATGGCGGCATATCGTAAAGATGTAGAAAATAACGCTGATATTACCTCGCAAATCATCAATCAGCGGATAAGCGATAGCAGCGCCACTGCCGAGGACGGAACAAAACGTAAGTTGCGTCACCCGAACGGACCTATTATCAATTAATTAATGATTTTATCAAGGTAATCAAGAAGCATGGAAAGAGTACAACGCACAAGTACGTTTAAGAGAACAGACTGAAAGACTTGAAGAAGATGAGAAACGCGCTCGGATTGCTAGAGAGAAGATGATTGAGCGCCGCATTGAACCTGAGCTACTGCAAGTAGCGGCACCGCTGTTGGAAGAAGGAAAAACCAATCCGTATGGTCGCTGGTGCACTGTTTCTACAAGTTACGCAGAGGAATTGCCTGCAGTTGAACCTGAAGTTGAAACAAAACCTGAACTATCTATTCCACGTAGGGAATTTAAGGAAAAGATAGTGACGGAACTAGACAATGTTGAAGGCAGCACTGTATTTAAAAAGCGCAAAGTGAAAGGGACAAATCAGAGAAATACTCGTGCAAGAACGGATGATTAGTATCTTATACATGAATCAAGTTCAGTGTTGCGATATTTACTAAAACTCTGATTCTCTAGGATATATTTCACTTGTACCAGCTTTAGTAAATAATTTTTATTTGCTTTAATTGGGATTTAAAAATTATTTGTGATTATTTACAATTGAAGTTCTGCATGGCATCCCATTTGAAAGTGTGAAAGTTGCTCTCTCGATCTATAGTAGTACCGCGTTCCTACTTTGATTAGAAGTGCCCAAAATCACCCAATTTTTCGAATTTTTTGAATCACATGTCTGTAAATCTTTATATTCTCGCGATCGGGTACAGAGAAATTGTGCGTTATTTCTCATTTTATCCTTAATATTATCGCGACCGTAAATTACTTAGAATGACCTTAAAATGGTTCGCAAGTTTAGCAAATTTGCGAATTTTACGAATCACGCGTCGGTAAATCTTTATTTTCTCGAGAACTGGTAGAGATCGTGCATTACATCTTATTTTAGAGAGGAAGAGTTACTCTTTTGATCTATAGTACTGCCACGTTCCCAAATTGGTTAGAAGTGCCTTAAAAACTAAAGCGATTTATTAAATTTTATGTTGATTTTGCTTCGGAGCCAGGTTGCCATTTCTAAACCAATTCAGTTGCTTTGTATGATTGCAGAGTGGGTGACTCAAAAAGTCGATCGGTTGATTCTAGTATAGAAAAATAATTTTTTGCTTTATTTTTTTTTTACCATCTTCAAATATTCCAGTACGGACGTTCATTTTTCCGCAAAAAAATTACAGCCTTATTCATAAACGTTACTTACCTTTAAATAATGTTTTAATATTTTGGTATTCATGTATATTGAACAGCCTGCTTAAAAGTTGCAGTATTTTAAACAATACTTAAAAATGTGTGTATTAATAAACGGCGTTTCCTTATGATCCTATTTCAATCGGTGATTAGATGGCTGTCACATTAGACAGCCTGTGGAGGTTGTTTAAAAAATTGCTTAAATAAGCAAAATAAAGTCATCGTGCATGAAAAACAAGCAAATATAGTGTTTTGCTAGGTAAAAAGTTGATTTTTTATGAATAAGGCCGTAAAGTTTTGGAATTGCTGCATGTAAAATGCATATCACGCGAAAGTTGACCTGATCAGCGAATAATTGGGTGGAGTTACAATATTTGCAATTCTTTCAATCGTGAGTCCAATCGAATTGCAGATAGTGTAAGAGGTACTTCACGCACTGCACATACTATGAACCTGCACTCGTATGCTCCACGCGATACTGAGTAAAATAACTGCGCCTTCTATTCTCCGCAATTTATATTAACATTTTCGGATAATTTTTTACGCAAAAATGACCGTCTGAACCGGAAATGAAAAAATGAAGCGAAAATTACGAAGTTTTCTGTACTAAAATCAACCAACCGGACAAAAGTCCATTTTGGTTTTTTGAAAAACCAACCACTGTGTTATTGTTTTGTATTATTATTGCTTTATTTTAGTGTCATTGTGGTAATAAATTTCTATTTAAGTTAAATTTAGTTGTTTTATTTTACTTTATACTGAATATTCATGACGAACTTCCTGCCTTTGGACTGACCTTTGTGTACAATACCTTTTTCAGGATTTTGATTTGCAGGTTAAAAGGTTCTTAGAACCTATTCATTTCCACTATTTTATGCAGCAATTATTGTGGAAAAACTACAGTAAAACCTCCCAAATGTGGACACCGACGGGACCCACGTGAAGTGTCCACATTTGAGAGTTGGGACATATTATTTATGCAAAGAATTTATTTAATTGTTTTCTACCTTTTATAATAGTCTATAATAATGATGTATGAGATGACGTATGAGTCGGTAAAAAGTAAATACTGTTAGAAGTTCGCACAATGTAAATCCCTATGTTTTAAAATTTTTCTATCTCACTGTGCCAAATACAAAAATCAATTACATACTAGTAAAACACCTCCCTAATTTGGAATAATACTATAGATTTAAAATTTTAGAAATTCGTATAATTTCCTAGAAATATAGTTTTAAGTAT